>PITA01008931.1:0-62823 GCA_004023965.1 Spilogale gracilis | reverse complement strand
TTAGGTACATTTATCATTTGCATTTTTTATATTAGTAAACAAGTTTAGAGAATGAAACATTTTGTCTGAGGTTTCTAAACCTGTAAGTGGCTGAACCAGGAATGAACACAGATAAAAGTCAAGTCTTCTTTCATCCCTTGTTGAAAAATCAGTTGTATGAATAAATGATTCCTGATCTAATTTTCTTATAATACGGTCATATTCCTCCCATATTCCTCTGAGCTCCTGGAGGGCTCACTCATTGTGTATAACGGAGAGTCAGACAGTGTAATTTGTTTAGAATGGGAACGATGCTCAGAACATCTCTCTAACTGGCCATCAGAAAACATCCCTTTGAAGGTAGACATCAGTTAATCAACTCTACCTTGTTTATCCATACTTGAACCAAGAACATCATCTACTATACTGTTAAGAACAAATCCTTAGGCGGTTATGATCACTGGTGACACATGGAGGACTGAGTTCTATCTGGGAGCTGTTAGGCCGTAGTGGTTTATCTGGTCACTTTTGGTACCTCAGGATATCTTAGTCTCACATGCTTTGGGTATTATGCTCCTTAGTACTCTACCTGGGTCATAGACACAAGCAGAGTCTTTGTTAACATCCAAGTAGGTCTTCCCCATCAGGGCCAGTAAGATTTGAGCTGCAGCTCCTGGCACATGGAATGCTCCTCGAGAAATTTCTGTGAGCATCAGATCCCGTGTTTTTTCGCAAACCCATTCATTTTTGTTGTAATAGTTTGGTGAGACAAAGAGAGCCTTATGTGTGAGAGAAAGAATGAGAACAAATGAGAATGAATGGGAGAAATGTCAAATAAGAGGAAAACCTACATCTAATGAATTCAGTAAATATTTACTGGACATTGACCATAGGGGAAGCACCTTGGACAACTAGGATACCTTTCCTGACACCAAGAAATGTATAAACTATTTTGGGGGAAGGTGGAGAATTGCTTAATAACACAACCAGTAATGGCTGGTTAATCAATAAGAACAGACTTTCTCTACCTATTCATTCTTGTAGCCTTGACAGCAATACCTTTGAACAATACCTGTCACATAGGAGACACTTAATAAATTCTGTTAACAGACAATCATAAAGGGGCCCCTAAGATGAATGCCTTAAGAGAAGCATCTAGTGTCATGGCCTTTCAGAAGAGGAAGAGTGCATAAACATGTAGTGGTGCTGAAGAAAGGCATGGTGGAGAAGGCAGTACTTGAGGTAGGCCTTGTCAGTATGACAGCTTTTCAGTAGGAGAAAGGAGAGGAGCACTATACCCAGAGGGAATAGCATGATCAAGGATGCTAGAGTAGGTGTGGCCAGGGCATGGCCTGTCTGTGATGACTCTGTCTGCATTTTAGCAAAATCCCCAGGGGATTCGTCCTGGCCTGGAGGACTGGTGTACCAGGAAGATTCAGGGAGACTGTGGATGAACAGGCTGGAGAATGAGGTTGGAGCAACGTTGGTGGATCCCTGAGTTTCAGGGTGAGGTGTCTGACATTATTTCCTTAACAATGGAGAATCAAATAGCTTCTTGAATAGAAACTATCAAAGCAGTAGATGTAAACTAAATTAAGGGGACAGCGTGATGGGGTAGGAAAAGTTAGGAAGGTATCAGAGCAAGTAAGATGAAGACAAAAAGGTTGATCCTGATGACTCGCTCTGCAGTTTCTCAAGGAAGGACAGTTCCTTTTTGAATTTTCTCCTGAAGACCCTCTAAGTTAAGGAAGAAGTCAACAAGCATTTGTGGGATATTTTAAAAAAAAGGATCATATTTCATTTCCTCTTAAAAACTGTTGTAGGCAAGCAGCTCTCAAGCCTGCTGTGATTTAACATCCCTTAGTTAGCTAGCTACAAGAGCTTGAGCATATTACTTAAATTCTCTGTGCCTCAATTTCTTCATCTGTAAATGGGAATAATTTTATTTATGGGATTGAGGATGAGATGAGTAACACCGACCTTGGAAAAGTGCCTAATATACAGAAAACACTATAAATAGTAGGTCTTTTTTTCTCAAGGTCGAGGAGAGGACCTGGCATATATGAGGGCTTCAGAAAATATTTGCTGGTTTTAGAACCAGACCAAGCTGGGTGTTATATGTAACTAACGAATCATTGAACATTACATCAAAAACAAATCATGTATTATATGTTGTCTAGTTGAATTTTCATGAAAAAATGTAAAACCAGACCAAGACCCATGCTGCACCTCTAAGGTTCTATATTGACCGGCTGGTGGGGCACCGAAATATTACTATTTTCCAAAAGCTCCTCTAGATGATTCATATGTGCAGCCAGAATGGGCAACCACTGTTTTATGAAGGCCATACAGTAAGACAGACAAGAACCTCTCACCAACAATAAAAACAAACCTGTGTGACTGGACCACTATCATTTCGCCAACAGTAAGAGCAACCTGCGGGATTGGACCACAGCTTCTTATAATTTTTCCCTGCACTGGTCACATTGAACACCTTGATATTCCTGAAATGTTCTTTCATGCTTCTGGTCTTTGTCCTTGCTGTCCTCTCTCCCTTAGAAAGCTCTCTCATCCTGGGGTGGCCTGGCAGAAACCTACTCATACTAAAGACTCCATGAAATTTTTTTTTCTAAATCTTTCTTCATCTCTTCTTGTATCTATCCCTTAGAGTCATGTAAATCAGTGAGTGAATGTAAGAATAAAACCCCAGACTTTGAGGAACATATACAGGACACAGTAGGTGCTGAGTGTGAGCTTTGAAACCAACTGTTTAGGTTCCCTCCCCATGTGAATCACTTTTTGACTTTGTAATGGTAGGCAAGTTACTGGTACTTCATGACTCATGATCTTATTCTGGGAAATGGAGGTAATAATATTTTACTCACTGGGTTGTTGTGTGCATAATGAGCATGCCAATAAATTCTAGCTGGTATTACTGGCACTGCCTCTTATCACTTGGGCAACAATAATCTAATATGGGAGGTAAGAGGTAAGCATCAAATGCTGGTATATGGTAAAGTGTGAGATTGTGTTTGATAGAACAACATAGTAAGTTGCAGTGGATTCTAGATTCTTAAAGTTGTAGGCAGGAAAAGCTTCATTGAAGGATTAGACATGGAAAGGTAAGGTTTGAAGATGAAAAGAATACATTTCTATCAGGGGAGAAAAATCATATAAAATCAGTTCATAAAAGAAAAGGAATGGATAATATCTTAGGTGACAAAAAAGAAAGGATACAGATATTTTTGTGTGTGTGTGCATGACTCTCTTCTCTGTCTCCCGTTTTATCCTCTGACTTACCTGCATAGCTTCTCCTGTACTATATATATTTCCAAGGAGACCATTTCTTTTTTTCTGAGACAGAATCTTCCTTATCAGTAACTTTATATGATTATCAATAGTCTCTATATCCTTTTTATCTATTTGGTTCTGCCCTCTTGTTTTGTTCTTCACACAGGTCAGAGCCAGCACAGCCATTGCACCAGTATCTGCCAGGAAACAAAACATTGGTGACAATTTGCCTTGGACTAAGGGGTCTTCTGGTAGGTAGGATTTTCATCACTAAAAGAGGCACATTTCTGGATGAACTGAGAAGATTGGTCATGCTAGTTGGTGATGGGAGAGAAGGATTTGAAGATAAAGCAATCATCCCTCCAGCACTAATCACTCAAATATTTCAAGATCCCTTTCTTATGTTCAGTAACTGACCTTGTACACAATAACTCACCTCTTGTTCATAGAAACACAGAGGGATTTGCAGGTGCATCCACATGAACAGTCTTCCACTTCTACATCTTGGCTGTTCTCATTTTTTCATCTCTCAGCCACATTGGCAAAGGAATTGGGAGAATTCATGATGATACCCCAAACAACATATGTCTTTGAAATGTTCCAATGTTTACATTAGGCTGATTAGAAAATAGCACTTAAGAGTTGTTTTCCAATAAAGCTTCTTAAGGGGGAGGATGAAGCAAGAGTTTGGAAAAAGGGACTACAAAAATCTCTTTTTTCTGGCTTATTACTTAGTTCCCCCTGGATTTTTTATGTGTGGGACCTTCCCTCTCCCATAGAAAGAAATCTCACCTTCTTCTTACTATCCAGAGATACTGAGTGGTGATTTTCTTGGGGGCTTCTTGGAGAAAGATGAGCTTGTGTATCTGGATCCATAGGGGCTGAGCAATCTAGCTGTCTAGAGGGGGCTTCATTTTGGATATGAAAGACAACCCAGGAGAGAATTTCCAGTCCTTTTATATTGAAGGTAAAGACTTTATTGATCAAAAATTGAGCCTTGTCCCGGAGAGGTTGTGTTGTCCACATAAGCCCAAACATTCAATGGTCCCAATAAATTAGAGAAATAGGAGAAGTTAAGTTAAATGAATTCCACTGTTTTCCTGCCTCTATACTTACACTTCCTAAAATGTCTTATATGAAGATTCTCACAATTTATCTTTATTTTACAGATGGGAAAATTAAAGTCAAGGGTTAATAGCCATTGGTTATATAATTCAAAGAAGGAGTAGTATAGGAATGGATCTTTCTACTCTATTAGACATCTAGAAAGATGCTAAAATGCCCCCCAATATCCATTCTTCTCAAAAAGAAAATTCTCTTCCCTGATCACCAGGGTAGAGTAGAGAGGATAAAAATAAAGTCCAAGTACTTACAGGTAGAAAAATTCAAAGGAAAAGACTTACCAATGACTGTGTCCTCTATGCCAAGGGAATTGGGTGTAATGACTCACCTACTGAGAACTGTCCATGAAAATAGTAATTTTTATTTTCAGGATTGAAGAGTTCAGCAACTTTAGTGATTGAGTAGTCCCCACTGAACAGACACAAGGCCAAAATGTCCAAGCTGAGCTGGTAGTAGGAAGTCAGGGGATTACCATTATGTTCTTCTGTCAGAGAGGAAAGAAATACCTTACTCATGGAAATAACACTGGAGTAATAAATTTTCAATCTATTTCTACTTGCTTTAGTAGAATTCCTTTACATTTAAGGAACGGTAAGTCATAGAGGGAGGAAGATCACTCATAGAATCAGCAAATGTGAGAAAGGCTCTTAAGAGTCGCCAAATTCGGAGGAAAGTGGGAGAAGGAAAGTAAATGGGAAGTAGGGTAATCCAGGGAGAGAAATGAAACAACAGAGACTTTGGACACAGAAACAAACTGAGGGACTTGGAGGGAGGGGGTGGGGGATGGGAGAGCCTGGTGGTGGGTACTGAGGGCACCTATTGCATGGAGCACTGGGTGTGGGGAATGGGGAATGAATCTTGGAACACTGGAAAAAAAATTTAAGTAACAAAAAAAAAGTGTAAAAAAAAAAAGAGTCGCCAAATTCAACTCAACTCTTTTCATTTTACAACTGAGGAGACTCAGTACTAAACAGATTAAAATACCATTCTGATACTCAGGTGGTTACAGAACTAGGATGAGAACACAGATTTCCCACCACTAAGCCTTTTGTACTTTCAGTGGAAATGTGTTAAAACCATAAGTAGAAGTAGAAGTAGAGTACATCTCACAAGAAGATGGGATCAGAGAGGCTTAATGAATAATAGGATAAATACTGGGTGGGTGTTGAAATAAAAACAATGTACCTCAGTAGCAGCCATCACAATCAGCCTATTTTTCCCCAGTGATAAAGCACTTTTGGCCATCTTGATCTCTTCCATTAGTATCTATCCTTTGGTACTTCTTCTTCTTTTTAAATTTAATTTAATGTTTTCAGTGTTCCAAGATTCATTGTTTATGCACCACACCCAGTGCTCCATGCAGTACGTGCATTGGCACTTCTGACACAGTGTCTTGTGTTGCTCAGCTGTTTCTGATGTATTTCATTATTTGTCTAAAAGCCAAGCTTCTGGAGAACAAGAGAACTGTGTTCTATAAGTTTGTGTGTGTGTATGTGTGTATGTATGTGTGGTGTATGTATGTGTGTGTGTGTTCATCATCGTATGTAAGGTTGATGGGTTGATGTAGAGTCCAGACTTATTTGGACCTATCTACAAAGAAAATTCAAGATGTATGTTGAAAGAGGGAAGAAGGGAAGATGATCAAGATATGTGTGGGCTGAATAGAATGAAGAGGAGAAGGAAAGACTGAAGGGAAACTTCATTCAGTTCTGAATCAGTGGAAGAGAAGACAAGTTATCCAGAGACTCTGAACATTTGATTCTCACCCATATTTTTAATTTCTGCTTTGTATTTATTTCCTAGTTTTTTGACCAGTTCAGAATAATTTATAGAAATTCCATCAGGCTCTTTACATGCTCCCAAAGCCAGTATAGCCAAGGCAAGCTGTCCCGAGGTTAAAGATGGCACTGAAAAGAAAAGTATTCAAGTTCAATAAGGTGCATGTCTGTGATTTTTTTTTTTTTGCCTCCTGTTTTCCTTGACTTACATCACCTGTCAATTTTCTCTTTTTTCCACTCTATACAAATATTTTACTGTTCTCTTCTTTATTCCCAAAGCGGAGACTTTTCTAGCAGTGCTGTATAAATGCCAGCTAGATCATAGTCTACCCCATGAAATCATGAGGCATTTTGGGAATTATGCAATCCTTATACAAATTTTAAAAGGAGAAAAATAGATAATAAAACCCTGGGATTTACTCTCTTTGTGGGTGCCATCTCGCCAAGATAGAAATAATTGACTTGGATGTTCTGCCTTATAGAGTATCAAAATTCTCAGGCTTCTTGTAATTCTTAGAATAATATTGTGACGTGGGTAGTGGTGGCTTCGTTTCTCTCTTATCACAGTTAGAAACCTAAGGCTCAGTATTGTCACAGACGACTTAGCATCTAGCCTGCATTCAACCCCAGTCCTCATCTGGAGTCCTGAGGTGGCTCAGTTGGTTAAATGTCTGAATTTTGATTTTGACTCAGGTCATGGTCTCAGGGTTCTGGGACTGAGCTCAATGTTGGGTTCTGCATTGAGTGCTGAGCACCTAGCCTGCTTAAGATTCTCTCTCTCCCTCTGCCTCTGTCCCTCCCCACCGCTCGAAAACAAACAAACAAACAAACAAATGAGCAAACAGCAAAAACAAAACAAAACAAAACACCAAATCCTCATCTCTGTTTCCCTGTGGTTCCCTTACTATTGTCATGTTTCTTACATATGGGCCATATCCTAGTGTGGTTGTGAACTTAGCTAACTCACAAAACAGTATTTGTGGATAAAAGTCTTTAATTTCTTTTGCTTTTCCTTGTGGCCTTATGAAAGAAAATGTTTTTCAGGGTACAAACAAGTAAGGCCTAGCTGTAAATAGCAGAAGACTGATGTTTTGAAGTATGTATCCCCTCAGGTTTTATACAGCTACGATAGGTGTAGCAGGGAGACTTTGGATATATAATCATATCAAAAGATCTGTTGCTGGAAATAATCTTTATGGATACGTAAGTCTTCTCATGAATTTTCCAGGGAATAGTTACTCACCTCTCTTTCTCACAGTGAGCATGAATTGTTTAATCAGATATTGATCTTGGGTTCGGTTCAGGGACCCACAAAGTCTGAGGGACAGCAATACACTGGAGGCTTGGATTCCTTTGATATAACCTGAATCGATCATTGTACGTATCAGAGGTTTTAGAGCAGTGCTGTCCTCTTTGCTTACCTCTGTGGCAGGGGAAGGAGGAAATAAGAAATAAGAAATATACAATAAGAAAATATTAAGGAGCAGGAGCCCTAGGAACAGTGTATATGGCACAGAGAGAACAATCTAGTGGTCACTGGCTGTGTTTCTGGAACAATACAAAGAGGGGTCTGGAGTCTCTGCTACATCAGGTATAACTCCTTTACCAACCAGCATGAAAGTGTTTCCATATTTTAACAGCTGTTTCAGCCTTACTCTTGTGTACTGGCAGAATATTAGTCTTGTGTGGGAGATCTAGTATCATTCCCTGATTTTGAAGAGGAAGCCTAGGCGTCCCTAAAGAAACCTCCATAATTGAAGGCTTAATGGAGATAAGAATACAGGTCTTCTGACTCCCAAACTGTAGTCCTTTCTACTTGCTGGATTGAGATCCTTCCCTTGTCCATCTTCTTCTAACTCAATCAGCTTATTAATACTGAGGGAAAGAAGGAAACAGTTCTATGGTATGGTGGTGATTGACTCCAGGGAATTGAATTGTCTGGTTGCCCAACCGATCTGGCATCAAGGTCGTTATTCAGCAGCATGCACCTTCCAGAAAACCCTCTAGTCTTAACCTACAACATGCCCAAATCTCAAGGGAAAGGGTGGAGGAGTCACATTCTACTGTAGAATTAATAAGACAGTCCAGAGACCTCAAGGACTGGAGGAAAATAAGAAGAGTTAGTTACCACTTAAAATATTTTTGAATGTAAGAGGGCTCCCCTTTCTCCACAGCCTCTGCAATGAACTTTGTTCAGGGGTGCCTGGGTGGTTCAGTTTGTTAAGCAGCCAATTCTTGATTTCAGCTTAGGTCATGACCTTAGGGTGGTGGTATCAAGCCCTACATTGGGCTCTGTGCTCAGTGCAGAGTCTGCTTGAGATTCTCTCTCTCCCTCTCCTTATCCCCTGCCCCCAAATCATGGTCACATTCTTTCTCTCTCTGTCCCTTTCTAAAATAAATAAATGCAATTTTTTAAAAAAATGTACTTTGTTGATACTCCCAAGAAAAATCCTACCCATCTCCAGATTATTTCTTAGGTCAGTGGGACAATGAGAAGTGCATGAGTTCTTTGTTCAGCCAGACCTTGGCTGGATTCTCTGGTCCTTAACTTATGAGTATGAGTGACTTATGTGATTTTCTTGACCTTCAGTTTCTTCATTTTAAAAGTGTGGCTATTAACCTTTATTTTATAGATATTGGACAAGAAATCACTTAATAAACTGTAAAATACCATCACTTTTAGCTCAACTGGAGTTTCTATCACTATATTTAGAAAATTGAGGCAATGCGAGTTCTCTATCCCCAATGTGGGACTCAGAATCACCACCCCAGGATCAAGAGCTGTATGCTCTACTGACTGAGCCAGCCAGACACCCTTCTATCTTTTTTCTCTTTAAAAGAGAGTCTGGGAGATCTGGACCAGTGGTTGTAGAAAAGTCCTTTTCTGTTGGAAGAACAATTGGACAATAGTTGAGTCATGGCTGAGATTTTGTGGAAACACCCAGTTCAGCAGCTTTTCTGGCACTGAAACAGACTTTTCAGTTCTTGGTAAAACACTCATCTGTTTCCTTGACCACTAAAGACAGTTAATTATTTTGTACAATGGATTGAACTTCAAAACCTCCATAGAGACCCCTATTCTTAGGAAACAACAAAGGAAATGACAGGCCAGGAAGACATATTAGAGTTGGAAGCATTTCTGCTTTAACTTGTGTGAACACAAGCCTTTTTGGTGTGGTGTTGATCTCCTCTTGTAGGCTCCAGAGTACCAGAGGCATGTAGCCACCAGTGGCACCACGTAGCCATCTTTGGGCTGGGTTTAAGCGCAATTTCAGAATAAATACTGACAAAAGAGAAATCATGCACCTGAGATCTATACCAGGCTTCATGACATCACTTGCTTCAACACCTTTCCCCAATTATCCTCAATTTATGGATGAAGCTAAAAATATTCAGAAACATTGGATCATTCAGCTAGTAAGGGGTAAGACTATACCTGAACCAGTTTTTCTTTCTCCTACTTAGTATTTTTTAATAGAATCACACAATCTTGGGATCCTATATCCAGAGGAGAGATGATGAGCTTGTACCCATGTCCTGTGGGGATGAGTTGGAGGGAGAGGAATGTGTACCTTGGAACATTTAAACTTAATAATTATAAGAGAGAAGTCTTTGTTATTTGAAAGGGATTATTAACATTATTTTTTCTGTGCAGTTATAAGGGGTAAACCCAAAACCCATGGATTAGACTTCAAAAAATAGATTGAATCTCAGATTCAAAAGATAACTTTCTATGATCTTGAAAAATTTCTTGGATCCTGAATACTCCATCCTTGAACATGAAGACAAATAGATAGTTGCTTGGTAGGGTTGCTATGGTGAAGATCTGAATATAGGAAGAACAATTAGGCAAGTTAGCGTTGAATCTACAAATCCTCTTAAAACAACATATATTATGGAAATTTCCTCACCATATCCTGCCATGTTTTACATTACTCAGAGTCCAACCACATATAGAACTGGAATAGGGTCTTTTCTCAGGTCATTCTACACAAGTCCCCTACTAGTAGACTTTAGAAGACTATCACACAAGGAGTAATTTTAGCTCAATGCATACTCACCACAGATCTCGCTTTGTTGCCTTGGAATAAGAGAAAACAATAGGAGCCCCAATAGGGGCAGCTGGTGGGATTGTCTCATCTCTCCAAGTATTCTGGAATGGTGAGGGCTTGTCTGGCTATTTATTGGGTGATGGCAGAGGGTAATGAGAGCTCCTCCTTTAGCTTGCCTCAGCCTCTTTCACTTAAGCAAATATTGAGCAATGTCAGGAGGTGTGGTGTGGTCAAGTGTATTTTTCTAAGAATTGTGATAAACCAGGAAGAAGACTTGAAAGGTACGGTCAGGGAGGAAGAGGAAATAATGTTCTTTGTTTTCTGTCCCTAATGTCAGCATTCACATTCCTCACTTGCCTTCAGCCCAGTGAGAATAAATTTCTCTCTTTTCCATTCCACTTTGGTTATGTTTCATTTATGTCTCTTGAAACAATAGATTTGATGGGCAAAGGCTTAACACATATAAAAATGGAAGTACGTGTTGTAAGACTGAAATTGGCCAGGCAAGTTGTGGGAGCCTGGCACCTAAGGATCTTTGGAATAGTGATTTTTGATGTATGAGTTTCTTCTAAGATAGATGCCCTGGGAGTTTCATAGCCCTGGAGGAACAGCACAGAGATATACATCAAATGTGGATTTTTGCTATGCCAGGAAAGATGCTACAAGCTCCATGTGAAAAGTGATATCTATCATAGGTCTTCCAAGAATTATTAGAGAATACTATCAGTTTGGCCTTAAAATGTTTGTTATGGGTCAGCAAGATGGTGGAATAGGAGGTCCCCCACTCATATCCCCCTACAACAACAACCATTTTAGCAGCCATCCATGGACACAGGTTTCTGTGTGGGAGCTTGGTGTTCTAAGAGGTTGAGAAACCTTACTGGAGCCACTGAGGAGAGCTTTATTGAAAAGGCATACCAAGGAAGAAAGACTTGTATTCACAAAAGCTAAAGCACAGAATTTGCCAACTCTAATTTTTCTTCTGGCCTGTCTTTTTCCCTGTTGCACTCTGAAGAGCCAGGCTCACTGACCATGGTCCTGGATACGGACCAGAAAACAGCCTCATCTCCTTGTGGACTTAGCTATAGCCCTGTTTGGTATTGGTTCTGTGAATAGCACCATCAGCCAAGGGACCTTGAAGGAATCATGCCTACTTGAGCCTTGGGTGATAGGACTGCTGACCTTGGTTAGGGCTGTGGAGCCTGAAGCACTGTGTTCTGGCTCCAATATCAGCCTTGGTCTAGGTGAAGTCTTGCCTACACAGGGACCTAACAGGAGACACACCCATCAGACCAGCTGACCATGTTCCAACTGTGGATCCTGAAGTGGCTCAGTGACCTGGCTCCATCCCCTCTCAGCTGTGATTCAGGGATAGTGTTACCCATGCAGGGACTTGTCCCATGACCCAGCAGGAGGCAGGACTATCATGCACCTGACAATAGGCTTGTGGTTTGCAGACCCAGCTGAGGACCCAGCAGCAGCCAGGTGATCCACTTTCATCCAGCCTTGGTGACTATGATCCCACAGATAATCCCATTAGCCTAGGGGCCTGTCAAAAACGGGCTGTAAAGATGGAGCAATGTTTGCTCCTTCAAACACACAGATGTAAATGTAAGGCCAGACAGATCACAAAGCAGGCAAACATGATGCCACTAAAGAAAACAAATAAATATACCTAACAGACATGTAGGGAAAAAAAAGAAAGCTCCTTGACATTGGTATTGGCAATCTTTTTTTTTTTTTTTTTTTTTGTGATCTGACACCAAAAGCACAAATAACAAAAGCAAAAATTAACAAGTGGGACTTCTTCAAATTGGAAAGCTTTTGCATAGCAAAGAAACAATAAACAGCATGAAGAGGCAACCTATAGAATGCCAAAAATTATTTGTCAAATACCATATATGTAATAAGGTATTCATATCAAAAATATATAAGGAACTCCTACAACTTAAGCACAGCCCCCTCCCCCAATATTCCCATTGGGTTTATTGGTCCCTTGCCAATGGGCAAAGGACCTGAATGGACAATTTTCCACAGAAGACACACCAATGACCAATAGGTACATGGAAGGTGTTCAACACTATTAATCATAAGGCAAATGCATAACAAAACCACACTGAGATACCACTTCTCATCAGTTCAAATGGGTGGTATTATAGAAATGACAAGCATTGGCATGGGTGTGAAAGAAGGAAACCTTGTGCAATGTTGGTGGGAATGTAAATTGATATAGCTATTATGGAAAACAGGATGGAGGTTCCTTGAAAATTAAAAATGGAACTATGACCTTGTAACCCTGCATATATACCCAAACAGATAACTGCACTTTTATTTTCTCTGCAGCATTATTCACAATAGCCAAGATATAGAATCAACATAAGTGCTTGTCAGCTAATGAATGGATAGGAACATGTATGTCTATATGGTACAATATTATTCAGCCACGAGAAAGAAGGAAACCTTATTGTTTGCATTAACATAGATGGACCTCGAGGATATTATGCTAAATGAAATAGACAAAGACAAATACCATATGATGACACTTAGACGCGGCATCTTAAAAAGAAAACCAAGCAGATGGTAGAATGGTGGTTGCCAGGGGCTATAGGCTGGAGGAATTGGGGAGATGTTGGTCGAAGGGTACAAAATCTGAGCAATAGGGTGACAAATTCTGGGGATCTAATGTACAGCATCAAAGTTATTTTTTATTTGTCTCCTGAGAGATTAGATTAGATTTAGCCTTAAAATATATAAAAATGGAAATAGAAGTTGTAAGACTGAAATTGGACCCCTCCACTAAAAGTGATCTTATCAGGATCCTAAGTCACTTCCAAACTGATGCTTTCAGTGTTGATTTAAAATTCTCATTTTTTTTTAAAGATTTTTATTTATTTGACAGAGAGAAACACAGCTAGAGAGGGAACACAAGCAAGGGGAGTGAGAGAAGGAGAAGCAGGCCTCCGCCGAGCAGGGAGCCCGATGTAGGGCTCAATCCCAGGTCTCCGGGATCATGACGTGAGCCGAAGGCAGTCGCTTAACCAACTGAGCCACCCAGGCGCCCCTAAAATTCTCATTTATCTCACCTGACATCAATTACTCTTTTTTTCTTAAGTTACTTTACTTGGCTAGAAGTTCATGCTTTTATGGAGTTTTTCTTTTTCTTTCTACTGTCCTGACAGATCCTTCTTGGTGTTCTCTTGCTGGTTCCTCCTAATGCACCTAAATTTTCTAAGAGTTGTAATATTCTAAAATTCAGTTTCTAAAACTCTTCTCTATCCTTTAGTAGTCTCATTTAGTCTCAAGGCTTTAAATGATACCTACATGCTAATGTTTTTAAAACTTCGATCTCCATGGTTTGTCTCCCTCTCTGATTTCTTCCCATTCAATTTTCTCTCCCTTTCCTTATGGTCCTATCAGCTCTGGACTCTGGGAAA
This sequence comes from Spilogale gracilis, assembly GCA_004023965.1. Lineage (NCBI taxonomy): Eukaryota > Metazoa > Chordata > Mammalia > Carnivora > Mephitidae > Spilogale > Spilogale gracilis. The sequence goes on along the minus strand of PITA01008931.1, from coordinate 49,167 downwards.
CAGAGCGTTACAGAAAGGAGGGTGAGGGATAGGGTAGTTGGGTGATAGGTCTTAAGGAGGGCACATGTTGTGATGAGCACTGGGTGTTATATGCAACTAATGAGTCGTTGAACACTACATCAAAAAATTGTGATGTAGAAAGAAAGGAAATGGGAAGTAAGGTAAATTGGGGAGGGAGACAAAGCATAAGAGACTTTGGACTCAGAAGCAGAGGGTCTTGGAGGGGAGTGGGTGGGGGAATGGGTGAGCCTGGTGGTGGTTACTGAGGGCACATATTGCATGGAGCACTGGGTGTGGGGCATAAAAAATGAATCTTGGAACACTGAAAAATAAATTAAAAAATTGAGATGTAGCATAGGTTGGCTAACTGAACATAAAATATTTTTTCTCTCTATACAGGAGATATATAATTTTATACTTGAATTTGGCTTGGTCATGTCATTTACTTGGGTCAATAGGAAGTTAGCAAATATGATGTAAGAGGAAGTTTGAAAATTGCCTTTGCATTGAATTCTGTGGTTTGAATTCTGGACCTACCATATAAAGGAACAAGAGCTAGTCTGCTGGAAATGCCACACAGGGGAGAATTCAAGCATACTAGTTGTCAGCCTGCCAACTGCCTGATGTTGTGTAAGGAGATTTTAGCACATTTAGCATTGATTGAACCACCAGATGAATAAAGTTATGTGAATAACCCTGGTCAAAATTAATAGAGTATCTAGCGAAACTTAGCTCAAATTGTTGACCCATAGATTTGTGAGAAAATGGTTGTGTTAACCTACAAGGTTTCAGAGTGGTGAGTTTTGCAGCAGTAGATGAATGATATGTGATATTTAGAATTTTTCCAGTTATATAGTTGAAACAATACTTTAGTAAGCTGATCACCTGTTTCATTCCTAGGTTACCTCCTGATTCATTAGCTGATGTCATATATCTCTGTGGGTTAAAATATTCCTAGTGTTATTCCAATTCTGTTGCTCATTATAGTAATTGCTCCAACTTTGTTTGGATGATTAAGTACTGCAATCTAATTTGCCTAATTTAGGATGACATTATACCAACTGAGATAATTGGAATGGCCAAATCTGTATTATTTCAAATCATTTTCTCTCACTAATTCATTTCCTAATATCATTGTGAAGAGAGTATTCTCTCGACTCTCCCCTGAGGAAGAAAGAGTCAATGTGAAAGGGTTGCCCATGATAAAATCCTCTTCAATATTGCCATCTCCTTAAGCCTCTGATGGTGCATTTTGAGCATCACATTCTTACTCATGTTGGTCATTAATGAGTCCAGCTTCCATGATATCACCCAAGAAAAATGGTGGGGCCACTTGCTGTTGTTCATATTTGCACATTTCATAGACTCTGGTAACATACCTAAATTGATAAGTTTGGCATCATCGAACATTATATTCTGTTTTCTTTGGTCTAACACATCAACAATCCAATTCCAATGTGTTTTTTTTTTAGGTTTCTGCAAATGTTAATTAGGAAGATCTTATAATTACTTTTGTGTCTAAACTATATTTTCGAGGGTCTAACTTTGCCCCTATCTTCTTGGTACACTGGGATCTGACAATAGTGATGACTCTCCAGGCAATGAGTAATCACAGGCACAGGCTTTAAGCAGATCAGCTATGTCCATGCAAGAAAACTGCATCAAATGAGATTATGACAGGGCTCCAAGAAAAGGAAGTCTAGTCCTATAGTAAAATCTTAATCTGTGAAAATGGAAGTTTCCAAGTGATTGGGTGATTCAAGAGTCTCACATTCTTTGAAGTATATTCAAAACTTTCACCTTGAGTCTCAGAATCCCACTCCTTCCTTGCCAATGGCCACATCTTTGCCATGGAGATTTGGTAGGCTATATGCTAAACTTTCATTCTGCAAGCTGCACAATTAGATTGTAGTTCTAATCTCTAAGCCCCATGGGTATATAAGCAATAACTGCATCTTGTCTGGCTCATATAGAAACTGTCTGGTTTTCTGACTATAACAGTTTTCTGACTGTGGGATCTTGAATTTATAATTTTATTCCTCAAAGCTTAACTGTGCTGTCAGAAGCAGCATCCCACCACATATTCCTCTTAATCATGATTACCACAATCACAACCAATTACAGAAGCTAACTGATCCCCCCAAAAATCTTGCCTTCAACAACAGGCCTATCACTCTAAAAAACACTAGATGAAGATAAACTAGTGTGGTGCCATCATATGCCACAGGTTATGATTTTTTAAAAAAGATTATTTTTTGAGAGAGAGAGAGAATGAGTAGGGGGCAAGGAGGGGCAGAGGCAGAGGGAGAAAACAGACTTCCTGCTGAACAGGGGCTGGATCCCAGGAACCCGGGGTCCTGATCTGAGTGGTTAACTAACTGAGCCACACAGGCACCCTTGCCACAGGTTTTAATGTGTCATTTTCTACTAACAATGAGGTGATACTGCATTCCTACCCAAATAAACATTCAATTCCAAAATTCTATCTTAAGGCTCTATTTTGTAAGATTGCTCCTGCTTTGAACTATTTTGTTCATGGTCCAGTTAGGAAAGCAGAAAACACAGCAGGTAGTTCAATAGTACTTTAATATGGGGATTAGGTTTTTGAGATTTGTGGGAACTGGAAGAGGAAATAGAAGATGGGACAACTCAGTCTAGCAACTGCAGAGAGACACCATCCCAGCCCTGAAGGGGCTGATGGACGCAATGGAACCATGGAAAGTAGGGCTGCCTGGCAGGATGTAGACCCACTGCACATGTCTCAGGATAAGAGATTCAATGGAGAAACACCCTAGACCCTCCTCTTCTCTCACCCTCTAGTCTCCTGGCAGTGCCTTGGCAGTGTCTCCTCTGCTCTTCCAGCAGCAGTGAGGTTGAATGCAAAATCACAGTCCAACTCATGAGGCATAATGGGCTTCACCCAGGATCAAGTTTGCTTAGCTATGAGGAAGGCTTCAGGACCTGAAACTACTCTTGCATGTTCAGTATCAACCTGGAGATGTTACGACTCCCAATCACAGCTTCTGATGTTCCATTCTGCAGTTAGGAGACATGAGGCTTGAGCATGCATGGACAAGCGTAGTCTAAGGGAACCTTCAGTACTGGGCTCTCCTCTCCTTTTATGCCTATTTAGTCACATAGCCTCTCAGGTATCTGTGACCAGCTCCAGTTCTCTGGGATAGCAGCAATGAAACAGTAAATAGTCTTCTTTTATATTGTCACTTATTTTGCATCTCCTGTGGGTAAATTCCCAACAATTCCCAGAGTTAATGAGAGGAGGCTTAACCAAGGATCAAATCCCCACACATCCCTGGAAGGCAGATAACAGGCCATGAAACCAGCTGTAAATCTCTACCATCCAGCTTCCTATCAGCTACTCCTGAAAAAGAGTGTAGTAGAAGGGTCTGGGAAAGAGGTTCGCAGGGATCAGTCCTCTGATTCAGAGCTGAGCAGAGGAAGGGCAGGGGACAGTCAAAGTTCTGGCAGACACCTTAAACTTCTACAGTTGCGTCTGCCTCCACCGTTGTATCCAACTCCTCGCTGCTGTTGCCTACAGCTGTTCCCAAATGGAATGGACAGCCTCCAGCTTTTGTGAGAAATGATTCACCTCTATGCTTCAGCCGTAGAAAGTCGTTTCCATGGTTTTTGTTTTGATGGGCTTTTGTGTGTTCACCGTTCAGAGTGTTCACAGATCTGTGCAGCCATTCACCACAATGTTTTTAAACTGGGTCCTTTCTCTTTTATTGTTGAGTTGAAAGAGTTCTTCTTATAGTCTGGAGACCAGTCCCTTATTATATAGGTGATTTGAAAATATATTCTCCATTCTGTGGGTTGTCTTTTCTACCTCAATTTTTTTTTTTACCAAAATTTTTGGTAAAAAAATTTTTTTACCAAAAATTTTTAAAAAATTTTTATTTATTTATTTGATAGAGAGAAACACAGCTAGAGAGGAAACACAGCAGGGGGAGTGAGAGAGGGAGAAGCAGGCTTCCTGCTGAACAGGAAGCCTGATGTGGGGCTCGATCCCGGGTCTCCAGGGTCATGACCTGAGCCGAAAGCAGTCACTTAACCAACTGAGCCACCCAGGCGCCCCTTCTACCTGAATTCTTAAGAGCACTGAATGTAGTAGATTCTCTAATTTGAGATACATTTCCCCCTTTTATGACAGTAACATCAAACTCCACCCCCTGATTGTCTTCCCAGCTTTTTTGACTGCTCCTTTGTACTCACTACCAATATTTTTGTTTAAACTTTGAATGTTATATGTCTTCAGGAATTTATATTAAACTGTTGCTGTCTCTCATGCTACACACTCAGGGGCTGTCACATCTAGTTTGAAGCCTACAAATATACTAACATTTCCCACATTTTTTATTTCTATCTTGGATTTCCTTCTGCGTCCCAAACTATGGCCAAAGACTCTCTCTGCATCTCTGAGTGGATGTCTCATAGGAATCTCAAAGCTAGCATATCCCAAATTCAAAAATTTTTCATCTACTGCTAACTTACTTCTTCATTGGTGATTCTTTGCTATTTAGGAGCTGTGTGACCTCAGGAGAGTCAGTTAACCTCTCCAAATCTTAGTTTGTCACTGAAGTGTAGGTGCTAATAATTCTTATCCCCTGAATTTCATGAGAGTTTGATGAGTTACCACAAGACTGCTGAGAATAGTACTTAGTTCATAATAGGGATCACATAATTGTTAACACTTATTATTTCAGTAATGACCATCAGTGTAACACTATCTACCTAAAATCTGGTGTCAAGCATGGTACTTCTGTCTCCTTCCATCACCGATCTAATCAATCACCAGGGTCAAACATTCTACCTTCTGGAACCAGTCTTCTTTTTTCCCTGCCTCTACTGCTAGTACTCTGGTCAAGATTACAAGGAGTTCTGCCCCCTCACTGTAACTTCTTAGTTTTTGTCTTAGTGGCTTGTACCTCCTCCAAACCAGTCTCCATCGACCTCCTAGTGCAGCATTTCTCAAACTTGATTAATACATAATCGCTATTAAAAGAAAAGGAATTCTTAAGCAACAGAGTTTGACTACTTAGGATTACCCTAGGACTTTTTTTTTTTTTTTAAAGATTTTATTTATTTGACAGAGAGAAACACAGCCAGAGAGGGAACACAAGCAGGGGGAGTGAGAGAGGGAGAAGCAGGCTTCCTGTCGAGCAGGGAACCCAATGCGGAGCTCGATCCCAGGTCTCTGGGATCATGACCTGAGCCGAAGGCAGTCGCTTAACCAACTGAGCCACCCAGGTGCCGCTACCCTAGGACTTTTAATCTATGAAGGTGTTAGTTTGCATTTTTCTTGCAGATGTGGTATTTTACTGTGATACTGGTAATGTTTGTAAAAAGTTGTTGAAATCATCATAGAATCGAAAGTATGTCTGTTACTCTGGGCTCTGAGTATTCAGTTTCACTCCTATAGTGATCTTCAAAAACATGCTTCTGATTATTTGCTTCCTGCTCAGAAACCTTAAAGAAGGGCGCCTGGGTGGCTCAGTTGGTTAAGTGACTGCTTTCGGCTCAGGTCATGATCCTGAAGACCAGGGATCAAGTCCCACGCCGGGATTCCTGCTCGGCGGGAAGCCTGCTTCCCCCTCTCTCAGTCCCTCTTCTTGTGTTCCCTCTCTAGATGTGTTTCTCTCTGTCAAATAAATAAATAAAATCTTAAAAAAAAAAACCTTGAAGAATTCCATGGCACTTTGAAGGAGACTCCATATTTTAAATGTGAATCTCTCAGAACCTGTACCTCTGACCCTTTCCCGTGTGCCCAGCATTACGTCATTATCTTGCATGTTAGGCTCTAGCCTCACTAATTCCTGTTCTTCCATTGTGCCAGGTTCCTTCCCTCCTCAAGTCTCATTGGTAGTTCTGGCTTTCCTCTTGAAGTCTTACTTTTCGGTAGTACCACTTCATGTCCCTCAGCTTAAGTACTGCTTCCTCAGGGACGCTCTATCTGCACCCCCAGACCGGGTTCTATACCCTGTTATCTGCTTTCCCTTTTAACACCTGTGAAAATTCCCATCAGTCACTGGCAGAATTATTTCTTATCTGTGTTTGTTTAATATGCTTGTCCTTGCCAGCTTGTGAGTTCCTCAAAGGTAAAGATAAGTCTTTCTAGTTCACTGTTGTATTTCCGGATATATCCTGAGGTCATCAAATATTTGCTGAAAGGAACCACCTATGATCCTCAAGGCAAATGATAAGTTAGTAATACGTGTTGGTAGATAATCTCAGAATAAATATTAGACATTTACACAGGAGAAAACTGCAAAATGAAAGTAAATGATTGGTGTGGCTTCCATCAGGATTGAGGGTGAATTTGGAATTTTAGCATCTGGGTTTGGAGGCAAGGTCAGCCAGTGATTAACTTTGCTGGAGTTGTCTAGTTAGCATTTCTTTATCTAACCAAGCAGATTCACTTTGAGATAATCTTTGCTTCTTTTGTCTCACCTCTCTCTGAGCTGACAAGCAAGAGTTATGTAATTCTGGTTATCTTGACTTAGTGAAGGTATATTGAGGAGTGAGTCAAGAATCATGATGTTTTATAAAACCCTGTTCCTTCAAGTGTTATCAGCAGAACAAGACGGGGTCCCAAGAGCTCCTAGGGAGATCAGAAGATACCCAACACAAGCCACTCTGAGCTGAATGCCAAGGGCTGCAGGTCTGCGGACTGGCGCAAGGATACAAGTGGAGGCATATCTGCCGTATCTGTAAAAGTCATAAATCACTTGAAGAAGTTTAATCAAGATAGGTTCTTCCCTCCTGCTTTGGCAAACCAGCTTTCATAATGAGATAGACAGATTTAATTTAGCATCTCAGCCCTCAGTGTTCCCTGCTGGGGCTCGGCCGTGTGGTTCAATCACTACCCATCACTACTCCACTCCCCTTCCTGTGGCCTGTGGTCCCACTTCTCCTCTTTCCAGCCCCACTCTGACCTGCATTGTAAGGGGACCTCCCACTCGTGGACTGCCTATGTGTGAATACTACGGATGACATGTCCAAGCTCTGTCCATATTCCCAGTACACAGCTGCCCTTTGGCTACTTACTGGGCCCAGTGGTATATATACCTGGGAAGGTAAACTCAGGAAGGAGCTCATGCAGGCTTTGGATGTGAGCTCAGGGCCATTTGGGTGGGTAATTCTGGGGACTTGGTTTCTTGGGGGCTTGTCCCCTTGGTCCCACGTGTCTTTTGCCCCAAGGGAGAGGCAACAACAGAGAAGCCTAGAGTGAAGCTCTTCCCTGATCAGAAGTCCCTCTTGGCAGATCTGGGGGTGACAGAAAATACCAGAGTAGCAATGAATTTATCCCATCTCTTTTCTCCTGTTGTAATGTGATGTCTAAATGGAGCTAAAGCTGAAAGGGAGGTGAGAAGTTGGGTGAAGGTTTTCTCCCCCCTCTTTTGGAAAGGCTTTGATCCAGACTGCTGATTCCAGAACAAGGTGCAAGGCTATGCAAGTTGGACTGGTCTCTCTATTTTCTTTTAGGTCATTCCTGAGCCTCAAAAGACCACAACTACCAGCACAAATAACATAAATGTTTTACCATGTTTATATTATACAGATGCTGAAAATAGCAGGAGAATATATGAGGAGAAGCAGGACTTGGATTCATATTTGTATTCTTCATTGATTTGTCAAAGATGACATTTATTGAGTAACTCCTAAGCACATCTGATTTCTTAGAATCATGATTTTACACGTGAAATCAAAGGCACAAAGGATTTATAATTTTAGTTATTTTTTAAAAATGGCTCCAATGTAAAGCAGATGAAAGTGGAATGGAGCTGACTGGAGGAGAGTCAGAGGCCTGCTTTCTTCCCTCCTCATCAGTGGTCCAGAGGACCTGTTCAGGGTTTTCCAAAGTGCGTGTTTCCATGAAACACCTGGGGGCAATAGTTAAAACTGGGATAGACTCTGGGAAGTTACGTTTCCAGCAAGAACTTGCAGTGGTTCATATGTATTCTAAAGCTTCCAGCTATGATCTTTCTTTTTAAGTAGCATTTCAGATCATTTTGATAGAGTTTGGGAGCCGTTGAACGGGGCGCTCCCTAAGATGTGATATTAACTGTGTCACTGGTCCTCCAAGTGTAGTCCTGGGACCAGCATCATCAGCGTCATCTGAGAACATTCAGAAATGCAAACTCTTGGGCCTTATAAGAATCTGAAGAAGAATGTTGTGGAGCACAGCCCAGCAATCTATAGTTCAAGAAACCTGCAGGTGATTCTGAAAGTTCTGATGCTTCTAAAGTTTCCAAACACCCTAAATGCCTTCCCCCAATAATTCAGTAAATGCCTATTGACACTCCCTGAACATTTTGTTCTCCCAGAAATTTTGGCAGGCCTGGAGAAGTCATAGGTCTCAAAGAGTTGGTGGTACCACTTTATTTGCACCCCTGATTTCAGTTCAGGGGTCATCAGTGGAAAGTCAAGGTTCAGGAGGTAGAAAGCAGTTTTTCTTTGAATTTAAACTTAGTGGTTTTTTTTAAAAGTTGGCTCCATGCCCATTGTGGAGCCCAACATGGGGCCTGAACCCACAACCCTGAGATCAAGACCCGAGCTGAGATCAAGAGTTGGATACCCAACTGACTGAGCCATCCAGGAGCCCCCAAATAGTGGCTCTCATAAAGAGTTTTATTTTCTTTTTTGTACTTTCCATGTTTTCCAAATATTAAACAATTTGGATCAGCAAAAACACAATAAATATATTTCTGAAAAATAAAAGCAATCTGAAGACCGATTTGTAAGTGCTGTCAGCTGGATGTTGGTGGTATTGGCTATAAAATGACCTGCAGTGAGAAGGTCAAGTATCCTATGGTTTCACTTACTTATGGAGCATAAGGGGTAACATGGAGGACAGTGGGAGAAGGAAATGTGAACTAGGGTAAATCAGAGAGGGAGATGAAGCATGAGAGACTTTGGACTCTGAGAAACAAACTGAGGATTTTGGAAGAGGGAGGGTGTGGGGATGGGTGAACCTGGTGGTGGGTATCGAGGGCATGAATTGCATGGAGCACTGGGTGTGGGGCATAAACAATGAATCTTGGAACATTGAAAAAATAAAATAAATTATTATTTAAAAAAAATAAATAAAATGACCTACAGCAACCAGACCAGGTGCCTCCAGTATCCCACGTTTTGGTCACTGATTGAGAGCTGACATCATGGAGGATTTTGTGCGGGTTCAGTCATTTTTACTTTTGTGCATGATTTTAGCTTTTCCTGAGTACGATCCAGGTACAAGAGTGCTCTCATGGTTTATTGTTTGAAGATGTAGTTTCTAAGAGGTTGATGGCCCTTTTATGGTATGCTATTTTGAGTGGAAGTGACTTGCCCATTCTATTTTTCTGACTTCTGTAGTGACATTGCTTTCTCGCTTTTGTTTTCCACCTTAACCCAAAGCAAGTGATTTAACTAGTTTAGCCTTATGCTTGGTTTGGAAAATGCTAGTTTTTATTCTTCCTTCTAAATGTAGGTGTTTTCTATTGTGGAACTCCCCCTACCACCCTCTGTGGGGAACAAGTTTCCCTGTGGCTCTGTCATGTCCCACGCTGATCTCCTGATCTACTCCTAAGCAAGCCTGCCGCCTCTGGTCACATCCTGTCCCCTCCCTAAGTGATCCTGTGATAGCCGTAAATCAGGTTGCGGAAAACAATGCCCTTCATTCTTTCTCTCCTCACTTCTTATTTGTCCTGAGTCTGAAGTTATCTTTTAACATCTGTTGTTTTATTTGCATTGACCATGTGTCCTACCTGTGGCTTATTTTACAGCAAGCTCTTCTCACCAAAACTGTATATATTTTTCCTTTTCCAAAAAGTCACTGGATACTGCATAGAAAGTAAACACCACTTTGTTATTTTTAGTTTTTCCTTATGAAAATCTAGTGATAGAAAGCTTTATCTACAGACCTATCTTTCCATATCTATCTAAAAACTCCCTTAAGATCTAATCCTGGTAATAGTATTGGTGGGGCATCACAACTATGGATAATGGATGGAGTTGACAGCCTCACTGGACACAAACAAGTTTTAATCTAAGACCTCTTCATTTTGCTTTATAGAATACAGGGAAGGAGACACAGCAGGTGCAGCCTTTCATTTCCTTGGCAGATTCAGCAGCTGCTCAAATATATGGTTTCCTTTGTCCCTTCACCTGCGCAAGGTAGGTGTGTTGTTGCTCTGGGGGAGGGCCAGGAGCTACAGAGAGGCTGCAGCTTCTGTGTTCCACTGATTATTTACATTGGTCTGGTTATGCAGACCCAAGAGTATGCACCAGGTGGAGGCTCCCCCAATCCAGGGGACTCCAACACAGCAAGCAAAGCAGAGGCCACATCTTACTTTAGCGTAACTCTGTAGCTGTAAGGCAGTGCTGCTGGGTGGAGGAAATGATGGGGATTGTCCCTAGATAGGCCTTCACCAGCCTGACCTGATGTCAGTTTTTCACTCACAACTGCATGACTGCATATGAATGATCACGTTGCATCTCTCAAGGACGTTCTGGTGTGTGTGCAGATGTGTGTTTATTTATTTTTTAGACGCTATGCTCAGATTTTCTCTGAGTATCTCTGGGACAAAAATTTCTATCCGAATCTTGTGTTCTTTCAACAGTGTCAGTAGGATATACTTCTTTTGCTTTCTGGGCTCTGGTAGAACCAACTGTACATGGTCAAGATGACTTTTTGCTTTCTGATGAAGTGTCTCTGGGAATTGGCTGTCCTATAACCAACAAAACTTTATGTTCCTTTCCTGTATTTCAAAACATGCCTTTGTTATGGATATAAGGGGGAAATTACAGGGGCTAAAGGATTGATAGCCAGACTTTACAAAGCTGATGCCACTAAATAAGAGATGCAGACAGAGCAACCACAATGTTATTAGAGGGACAATAAACCAAAAAGTGCAACAACCAGTCAGAGCCATAGATTTTTTTTTTGTTTACATTTTTTTATTGTGCTATGTTGGTCACCATAAAATACATCATTAGTTTTCAATGCAGTGTTCCAAGATTCATTGTTTATGTACAACACCCAGTGTTCCATGCAATGCGTTCCCTCCTTAATACCCACCACCAGGCTCACCCATCCCCCACCCCCTCTCCTCTAAAACCCTCAGTTTGTTTCTCAGAGTCCAAAGTCTCTCATGCTTCATCTTCCTCTCTGATTTCCCCCAATTCACTTTTCCTTTCCTTTTCATAATGTCCTCCATGTTATTCCTTATGTTCCACAAGTAAGTGAAACCATATGAGAATTGATGTTTTCTGTTTGACTTATTTCACTCAGCATATTTTCCTCCAGTCCCATCCATGTTGATATAAATGTTAGGCATTCATCCTTTCTGATGGCTGAGTAATATTCCATTGTATATATGGATCACATCTTCATTATCCATTCATCTGTTGAAGGGCACCTTGGCTCTTTCCATAGTTTGGTGATTGTGGCCATTGCTGCTATGAACATTGGAGTACATATGGCCCTTCTGTTCACTACATCTATATCTTTGGGATGAATACCCAGCAGTGCAATTACAGGGTCATAGGGTAGCCCTACTTGTAATTTTTGGAGGAATCTCCGCATTGTTTTCCAAAGTGGCTACACCAACTTGCATTCCCACCAACAGTGTAAGTGGGTTCCCCTTTCTCCACAGCCTCTCCAACCTTTGTTGTTTCCTGTCCTGTTAATATTTGCCATTCTAACTGGTGTAAGGTATTATCTTAGTGTGGTTTTGATTTGAATTTCCCCGATGGCTAATGATGATGAACATTTTTTCATGTGTCTGCTGAGCCACAGATTTCTTTTGAAAGTTATTTTCCCAGGGCATGAAAAACATTTTTAAAGTTTTCAGCACCTTACAACACCCCTTTGAAATTATACTTCCAAAAGCACATCCGTATTTATGGAACAGCTTGCTTCACAGATAGAAAAGTCTCCAGTTTCCATAGCACACAAAAAGCAGTGGTGATATTCTTATGAGTATTTTGGTTTGCTTTCGTATCAAATCACATTTTTTGAATGAGTTTTATGATACCAAGGAACTCTCTCTTGATGCCTGCATTTCTTTCATGGGTTTATTTTTATTTATTTATTTATTTATTTATTTATTTATTTATTTATTTATTTTTCATGGGTTTATTTTTATTTACTATGAAGATTTTCCATGAAAGGACAGGACCTATAATTTCATCAGTTAGCATTAAAAATGAAATGCAGATCTGTAGCACTTAGTTTAACTAGTAGTCATGGAATAGGGAAGAATAATTTATTTTTAAAAAATTCATGTGTACAATATAGTGGTTTTAGTATATTCAGAAAGTGTTGGGTGCCTGGCTAGCTCAGTTGTAGAGTATGTGACGTTTGATCTTGTGGTTGTGAGTTGGAGCCCTGGGTTTAGGTAGAGTTTACTTTAAAAATAAGTTGTGCAAACATCTCTATTATGTAATTCCAGGGTATTTTAATCACACCCCAAAAGGCACCGCATACCTATTAGCAGTCACTTCATAGTCTCCCCTTGCCTCGCCTGTGGCAGCCACTTATCTAATTTCGCTTTCTATAGATTTCCATATTCAGGACATGTCGTAAAGGAATCATGTAATATGCGGCCGTTTGTGACTGATTTCCTTCACTTGGCAAATTTTTAAAAAAGATTTTATTTATTTATTTGACAGAGAGAGACACAGTGAGAGAAGGAACACAAGCAATGGGAGTGAGAGAGGGAGAAGCAGGCTTCCCACTGAGCAGGGAGCTCTATGTAGGGCTCCATCCCAGGACCCTGGGATTATGACCTGAGCCGAGGCAGAAGCCACCCAGGTACCCCTCACTTGACATATTTTAAGTGCTTACCATGTTGTAGCATGTATCAATACTTAGTTCCTTTTCATGGCTGAATAATATTTTATTGTGCGGATATACCACACTTGGGTAATTTCCCGTCTTTGGCTATTGCATTCATGCACAGTGCTGCTCTGAGCAATTGTGTACAAGTTTCTTTGTTTCCCGTTGTCATGGGTAAGTGCATAGTAGTAAAATGGCCAAGTCCTACAGTAACTCTGTATTTAAAGTTTTTGAGGAACTGCCAGACTGTTTCCCAAAGTGACTGTCTCATTTCACGTGCAATGTATGAGGGTCCAATTTCTCCGCAACCTTGCCAATACCTGCTTTTCTTTCTCTTTGCTGCTAGTAATCGTAGTGGGTGTGAAATGGTATTTAATTGAGTTTCAACTTTCATTTCCCTAATGACTATGGCATTGAGCATCTTTTCATGTACCTATCAGCCATTCATATATCTCTCTGGGAAAATGATCATTCAGATATTTTACCTATTTTTTAATTGGGTTATTTGTCTTATTATTGACTTGTAAGAGTTCTAGATCTATCTGGATTACAAGTCCCTTATCAGATAAATATTTTCTCCCATTATATGGGCTGCCTTTTACTTTATTGACAGTGTTTTCTGAAGCACAGAATTTTAAAATTTTGAAGCTCAGTTCATCTGTTTCCACCTTTTTTTTTTTTTAATTTTTGCTGTGTGTGCTTTTAGTGTCCTAAGAAACAATCACTGAATCCAAGATCAATAATTTTTGTGACTGTGCTTTCTTCTAAGAGTTTTATGGCTGTAGGCTTTTGAGTTAACAGTTTGAGAGATTTTTTTGTTAATTTCTTTATTGATACATAATTGACATACAATAGTCTCTTCGTTTCCAGCCTACAACGTAATGATTTCAAATTTCTGTGTTGTGAAGTGCTCACCACAAGTGTAGGTAATATCCATCATCATATAGGGTTACAATTGTTTTTCTTGTGATTAGAACTTTTAAAATTGATGCTCAGCAACTTTCTAATATACAATACGGTATCATTAACTACACTTACCATGCTGTGTATTACATCCCCATGGCTTACTTATTTTATAACTGGAAGTTTGTGGCTGTTGACCACTTTTACCATTTCCCTATCCTCACCCCTGCTTCTAGCAATCACCAATCTGTTCTCTGTATCTATGAGTTCGTTGTTGTTTTAGGTCCACAAGAACATGAGATCATATAGGATTTGTCTTTCTCTGTCTGACTTATTTCACGTAATATTATACTAAGACCTCAGAGTCCATCTGTATTGTGACTGGCAAGATTTCCTTCTCTTTTTATGACTGAAGAACATTCTTGTGCGTGTGTGTGTGTGTGTGTGTGTGTGTGTGTGTGTGTCTGTGTAACATCTTCTTGATTCCATCCATCCCTTGATGTATGATACCTGGGTTGATTCTAAATCTTGGAATTGTGAATAATGCCACAACAAACAGGACTGGAGCTATCCCTTCAAGATACTGTTTCCATTTCCTTTGGATAGATACCTAGATTTGGGAATGCTGGATCATATAGTAATTTTGTTTTTAATTTTTTGAGGAACCTCCTACCTACATTCCATAGTGGCTGTATCAATTAACATTCCTACCAAGGAGCACAGGAGTTTCCTTTTGTTCTTGTGAGGCTTGTTATCTTTTGTTTTTCTTTTGATAATGGCCATGCTCAGACCTGGAGGTGCTATCTTATTGTGGTTTGATATGCATTTCCCTGGTAATTAGTGATGCTGAGTGCCTTTTCGTATGCCTGCTGGTCATCTGTTTGTCTTCTAAGAAATGTCTGTGCGGGTCCTTTGCTCATTTTTAATCAGGTTATTTGTTTTCTCGCTATTGAATTGTTTGAGCTCCTTATATAGTTTGGATATTAACCTTAATCAGGTGTATGGTTTGCAAATATTTTCTCCCATTCCGTAGCTTTTCTCTGCACCCTGTTGTTGATGTTTTGTTTTTTTTTTTTCTGTACTGAGCCTTTTTAGTTTGATGTAGTCTTGCTTGCCTATTTTTGCTTTTGTTGCTTTGTGCTTTTGGGGTCTGATCCAAAAGATCATTTCCCAGATGAAAGTAAAGGAGTTTTTGCCTGTTTTCTTCTAATGGGTTTATTCTTCAGGTTTTACATTTAAGTCTTTATTCTTAATCCATTCTGAGTTGATTTTTTAAAAAAGATTGTTTTTTCATTTGAGAGAGAGAGTGAGCATGAGTAGGGAGGGACAAAGAGGAAGGAAGAGAGAATCTGAAGCAGACTCTCTGCTAAGCATGGAGCCTGAAGTGGGGCTGGATCCCATGACCCTGAGATCTTGACCTGAGTCAAAATCAGAGGTCAGACGCTCAACTGACTGAGCCACCCAGGTGCCCTTAAATGTGTTTCTTTTAACCAGAGTGGACATGTAGCCCTGGCATATTTTCTTATGTCTGGATATAATATTTGTGTGGAAGTGATTTTATAAAGAAAACATGCTGTTTTGTTGTGGCAACACATCTTGATGTCTGACTGATAACCTCAAAATAGGGCCTGAACCAGAGGATGGTCATTGTCATCCCCTCCTGCTGTTAGTAACTGCTTAATAAACCACTTAGAGAAGGAATGCTGATTTATGTCTGGTAATGTGTTAGAATTGTTCTAGTTTAATTTCTTATAGAGAATGGAAGGGAGATTGGAGAAAAAGGAGGGGTAAAGAATTTTCATAAAGGTGAGCAAGTGGTTCACACCTGCCACTTAATTAAGCACATCTTCATACCAGGAGCCCTCCTCAATATTAACAATTGTCTTAATCTACTCCTTTTAGACCCATCCTGAGCTGTGAATGCTCAGAACCTATTCTCTTCACCTTAAATGCCACTTGCTAGCTGTGTGCCTCAGGGCAGGTTATTTAGCTTCTCCATGTATTACTCGATCACCTGTAAAATGGGAACAAAATATATCTACCTCCTAGAACTGTTGTATGACTAATTTATAGACTTTTAGTACAACATATATTCAACTATTAACTCCTATGTAGCAGGTGCAGTGAATAAGCCATAGGTCTGTCAATTAAACAGTATCAGAATGATATACCCAGTAGAACATCATTTGTGACATTTAAAAAATGGGCTAATGTGATGTATTTGCAAAACAAATGCTTTCTATATATATGCATTTGTGAAAGTATAAAACCATGCATAGAGTGATAGTTATTATCTCAAGAGAAGGAGGAATTAGATGAAGTAGAGACACATGGGCAGTCTCCACTGTAAAATTTTATTTCTAAAATATAACTGAAGCAAACACATCAAATGTTAAAATATGTTAAAGCTGAGTGGTATGCATACAAATGTTATATTCTTTAATCTTATGGTTTGAAATATTCTTTTTCTTGTAAATTACAGCTTGGATAGAGAACCTGAGTAGTTCTGACTTCTGTAAGCCTACAGTTTTACAAAGTGTTCTCTATCAAGTTCATATTCCAAACAGGAGGACAGAGCCTAAGTGGTCGAACTGCCACATTTATGTTGCTCGCAGAAGCAAAGCCATAACTGAATGGAGTCTTCTATGGATATTGGTAAGATTGGTAAATCCAGGCAGTAATGTTCTATGTCTTAGAAGTTTTCTAAATTGTGCATAAGTTACATTTTCCATTCAGAAGAAACAGAGCAATCTTGTACTGTTGGTAGCCTGACTCCTTTCAGATAGATTTAGTAGCCATGGTGGAAATGAACACCGTTGGGTCAGTAAAGACATAAGAGTATAAAGTTTGATTACACTGCAGGCCTAGAGCTATGGGAATAGCTATAGTAGAGAATTTCCATACCTTCTTCCAAGATGAAGTATGTCATTAAATGATACATAATTATTAATTAAATTAATTAAAATCAGGATATAAAGGGATTATTTAATAAGTGATGTTGAATTAGTTGTGTTGGCATTCAGGGAGAAAAATTAGATTTCACTTTACTTATTATTTTATTTTTTTAGAGAGAGCAGGGGGATGGACAGAGGGAGGAGAGAGAGAATTTTAGGCAGGCTCCACCCTATGCCCAGCACAGAGCCTGACTTGGGGCTCAATCTCACAACCCCGAAATCATGACTGGAGCTGAAATCAACCCAGCCATCCATGCTCACTACTTTTAAAAAAGGTTCCAAGTGGATCAAAGTTTAGCGTGCTTTCCACTGCTGGCACCACCACTCGGGCTGGACGTACCCCAGCTTGCACCAGAGGCCCCTAGGCCTGCAGCCTTCTGCGCGAGTGCAGGACCGCCAGGTCCGAGGGCACCCAGCATGGGTGTGGGCTCCAGACAGCAGTCCTGGCAATGGCAGGCTTGCCCAAGCCAATATCACTCACGGTTTCTGTAGCACGGGGGTGCAGAGACAAGTGGGGGTCTTGGGAGACCATTGTGGCTGTGACTGAGGGTGCGCGCTACCTTTGAGAGGTGACAGGGTGCAGGGGAGTTTGCAGAGGGGGAGTCTGTGTGTCCTGGACGATCCAGAGGGGAGTAGACTTATGCTTCTCTCTGAGACAGAGGTCTGGGTGTGGACAGCTTACTTTACTCTGACTCACTGAAAAGCAGCAAAAAGCCACCAAAGAACAAAAACCTCCAGAGAACAAAAGCCTAAAAAACCAGTTTCCATAGAGCCCAGCCCCTTGATAGGGGGCAGGGCGACTGAGCCCAAGCAAAACTGATGGAAAAACATGCAGCAGACCCCTCCTCCAAAGGGGCTCCATAAAACTGTAAAACCCCAACATTGGGGAAAAACAATATACTAAGATCCCAGTACTGCCCCCAAACCTGTGTATTTTATAGATACAGCTTTTCATTTTTAAAATTTTTTTTCATTAAAATTTTTTAAAAATATTAAATTCATTCTCATGATTCTTATTCTTTTATTTTTTTAACCTACTTATTATTACAACTTGATTTTTAACCTAATTATTACAACTTGATGTTTAATATAACATTCTATAATAACTTTTTAACTTGAACTTTTTTTATACATATACCTGTATTTGTTTCTTTCCTTTTTAAATATACACATAGATATAAGCTTCAAGGTAATCCTTCTTTCTCTTCAATACTACCCCTATCTATAAACCAGTTTTAATATCCCTATATCTCTAGAAAGTTGAGTCCTCTAACAAAAATAATAAGATATACACAGGAGGAACTGAAATACTTTCTTCGTCCACATCAAGGGTTTATAACCACCTTCCCGTCTTATTCTTCTGTCAGTGTTTCTCTGTATTTGTTTTTGCCTTTGTCCTATATATATCTTATTCTTAGGGGTCATTTGGGCTGGGTTTTGGTTTATTTCCCCCCTTTCTTTTACTTTTGATGGTCTTTTTGTTTATCCTTTTTTGTTTTTGTGCCATATAAATTCTACCTTTGGGGCCCATTTTAGTTGTTTTTTTTTCTTTTATTCTCTTTTTTTCTCTCTTCTTTCTTTTTGGTGGTGATTTCTTATTGTTCCGAAATCTTCCAACGGGCAACTTTCCTGTATAATGGTTGATATATTCAGCTATACATCCCCTCAAATACCCCTCACCAAAATGACTCGGAGGAGGAACACCTAATAGAAGAAAAATTGAGAAACTGCAGCCTCTGTCACAGAACTACTGGGTATGGAAATAAACAGTATGATAGAAATGGAATTCAGGGTAGCAATCATCCAAGCAATGGCTAAGTTGGAAAAGACTATTAGTGGCAACATGGAATCTCTAAGGGCAGAAGTGAAAGCCTACCTAGGTTAAAAATGCTATCAATGAGATCCAATCTAATCCAAATACTCTAACACCTAAAGTAAGTGAAATAGAAGATCGCATTAGTGATCTAGAAGACAGATTGATTGAGAAGGAGGAGCAGAAGTCTTGGAACAAACAGCTAAAATCCCATGAAAATAGAATTAGGGAAATAAATGACACCATGAAATGTTCCAGTATCAGAATTATTGGAATCCCTGAGAGGGTAGAAAGAGAAGACTAGAGGATATAGTTGAACAAACTCTGGATGTAAATTTCCCTAATCTGGGGAATGGAACAGAGGCAGAGATCAACAAGGCTAGAAAGACCTACAGGCACATGATTGTGAAATTCATGATTCGTAAATTCAGAGAAGATATCTTAAGGGCAACTAGGGGGAAGAGATTGCTTACATACAGAAAGAGGAACATGAGAATAATGTCAGACCTGTCCACATAGATCTGGCAAACTAGAAAGGGCCGGCGAGACATATTCAGGGCACTAAAATGAGAAGATCATGCAGCCAAGGATACTTTATCCAGCAAGGCTGAAGAGAGATAAAGAGCTTCCAAGACTGGCAAAATTTAAAAGATTATGTGATCACCAAGCTGGCCCTACAAGAAATATTAAGAGGGGTTCTATAAAAGAAGAAAGAACCCGAGTGACATACAACAGAAATTTACAGAGACGATCTTTGGAAACAAGGACTTCACAGGCAACATGATGACAATAAAAATGTCTTTCAATAACCACTATCAACATGAATAGCCTAAATGCTCCCATAAAATGCCACAGGGTTTCAGACTGGATAAAATGACAGGACCTATCCATATGCTATCTACAAGAAATGCGTTTTGAACTTAAAAATACATCCAGACTGAAAGTGAAGAGATGGAGAACCATCTTTCAATGTGCCTCAGAAGAAAGCTGGGGTAGTGATTCTTATATCAGATAAATTAGATTTTAAGCTAAAGACTGTAGTCAGAGATACAGAAGGACACTACCTCATTCTTAAAGGTCTATCCAATAAGAAGATCTAACAATTGTAAATATTTATGCCCCCAATGTGGGAGCAGCCAACTATATAAGCCAACTGTTAATCAAAATGAAGAGTCATATTGATAAGAATACATTAATTGTAGGGAATCCTAACATGCCACTCTCAGCAACAGAGCGATAATATAAGCAGAAAATCAGCAAAGAAACAGAGATTTGAATGACACATTGGACCAGATGGAACTTGTAGATAGATACAAAATAGTCCACCCTAAAACAACAAAATACTCTTTCTTCTCCAGAATACTCTTTTCTCCAGAATAGACCACACATCAGGTCTCAACCGATACCAAAAGACTGAGATTATTCCCTGCGTATTCTCAGACCACAATGCTTTGAAACTGGAACTCAACCACAAGATAAAGTTTGGAAGGAATTAAACACTTGGAAGCTAAAGACCATCCTGTTCAAGAATGTTTGGATCAACCAGGAAATCAAAGAACAGGAACACTTCATGGAAACCAATAAGAATGAAGACACATTCATCCAAAACCTATGGGATATGACAAAGGTGACCCTAAGGGGGAAATACATAGCCATCCAAGCCTCTCTCTCTCTCAAAAAAAGAAAAATTGCAAATATACCAGCTCTCTTTATACATAAAAAACTGGAAAATCAACAAGTTATTTTTTTATTTTGTCTCCATGCACAGCATAGGAGCCGAGTGTGGGACTTGAACTCATAACCCTGAGATCGAGACCTTAACTAAGATCAAGAGTTAGATGCTTAATCAACTAAGCCACCCAGGTACCCCTACATTCTATAATTAGAGTTTCTTATCCCAGAGCCATAACTGAAAGCAAAACAAAGGGCTTTTTAAACAAGGCATCAGCAAACCTGGTTTCTGGTCCTGACTTCTTGAATTTGGTTACATCACTGGCCTTTGTGCCTCAATTCCTTAATCGACATAAGTGAAGATGAATCAACCTCATCAAATTCTGAGGATTAGAAACTGAGTGAAAATTCTGGGTAATATATTATGATATCCATGTAATGGGTGTTCTACCCACATAGACAGTAAGCTTCCTAAGATAAAGGTCTTGGAATTTCTTATTCACTGTCAATATCTTACACATAGTAGGTCTCTGGTGGATAAATTAAAACAGAAAGTGTTCTTCAAGTTTTTTCTATACCTCTGCTCATGCTATGGTACCAATTATCAAGACCAGTATCATGTTATAATAAGAACAAACATAAGGCAGTGCTTCTAAAGATTTTATGGACGATACTAAGGAAAACAATTCCTTCTCTTACCTGCATCATGATTTCACAGAGACTAACAGGATAATCAAATTCAGGTTCATCTGGTTGCACCTGAATTGCCTGACAGTCCCCAGAAATAATTCATCAGGGCCTACCAATTCATCTCTATAGAACAGTGCTCTTTTAGCTACAGTGAGAAAATTGGAATGACTGCGTTCCACCAACACTGTTAAAGGAGGCAAAGAAAAAAGAGGACCATCAGCAAGTCTGTTTCAGTGAACAGCTCCAAGAATTTTGAGCAGGATTAGGTACCAAGAAAGATCATCTTCAGTTACAAGAAATAGAACTTCAAGATCTTTGTAAACCATGATTGTCTTCATTGCACTATGGGTGCTCTCTACCTCTCTCAAGCAGGCACTCCCCAGATGGCATAGCACTCAAGAATTTTTACCTGAGAAAGAACTTCTGTGGCATGTCCTTGAGCCTCCCTCATTTGGTGGAGGAGCAGAGGGCTGCATCCTTATTAGCGCACTCATGCTAGGAATCAAGTTCCCCAACACCTAGTGTTCTTGGAAAACTTGAACTTGGTGGTAATAGATCCCATGTTTCAACTTTTACCCCTGGCTGTATGCTGCACAGTAGCAGGTGTGCAATAAATATGGATAATGAGGTGACTTTTTCAGGGCCCCAGAATACAGAGCTGGGACTGAAAATCATGCTCATTCCTTGCTCTGTGAACATCACATTACCGTGGGGGACTGATCATCAACCTGACCTAGACTTCTCTTTTGAGTTTGAGTCATCTCTCCAATTAGCCACTAGCCATCCAAGTGAATATTTGAAATCATCCTAAGTTATATATGCCATATAGAAACCCTGATTTACCCCACTCCCTGTTTGCTCTGCACCTCATTCAAGAGCACCACAATCCATCCAGCTGCCAAGCCATAAACACTAGGGTCTCTTCGAACTCCTTCTTTTACTTCATATCTGCATCTAGTCTAACCTTGAGTCTTCTCACTTTTACTTTCAAAGTTTATCTCATGTGGACTCACTTCTCCATGATCAATACCCTGGCCCAGGATGAAGGGAAAGATCAAATTCTCCTTTTGCCCTCAAAATCTTCTAGCTGGATGAAGAAGTCAATTAACATGAGACAGATTAACTGGAAAATAAAACCCCAAATTTTACTACATTGACGGGGAGGCCCAAGAAATGAAATTGAAACCTAAAGAAATGACCAAAGCAGGCAGTTTTTATACTTTTCAGACAAATGGATAATAAATCTGTGAGGTATTGACAGGACAAAGAAAACTTTACTTTGCAAGCTTCAATTAGTAAGAAATTTTATATCTGGACTCTCTGTTCCATTGGTCTATGTGTCTTGTTTTTTTCCTTTCATTTTTATATATTATTTTATTTTTTTCAGTGTTTTAAGATTCACTGTTTATGCCCCACACCCAGTGCTCCATGCAATACGTGCCCTCAGTACTCACCACCAGGCTCTCCCATCCCCCCATGTCCTCCCCTTCAAGATCCTCAGTTTGTTTCTGAGTTCAAAGTCTCTTATGTTTCATTTATCTCCCCTAATTACCCTACTTCCCATTTCCTTTACTTCTCCTACTGTCCTCTATATTACTCCTTATGCACCACAAGTAAGTGAAACCATGTGATAACTGACTTTCTCTACTTGGCTTATTTCACTCAGCATAATCTCTTCCAATCTGGTCCATGTTGCTACAAAAGTTGGGTATTCATCCTTTCTGATGGAAGCATACTATTCCATTGTATATATGGACCACATCTTCCTTATCCATTCATCTGTTGAAGAGCATCTTGGCTCTTTCCACATTTTGGTGATTGTGGCCATTGCTGCAATGAACATGGGGTACATATGGCCCTTCTTTTCACTACATCTGCATCTTTGGGGTAAATACCCAGTAGTGCAATTGCAGGGTCATATGGCTCTATTTTTTAATTTTTAAAGGAATCTCCACACTGTTTTCCAAAGAGGCTGCACCAACTTACATTCCCACTAACAGTGTAAGAGCAATCCCCTTTCTCCACAGCCTCTCCAATAGTTGTTGTTTCCTGTCTTGTTAATTTTGGCCATTCTGGCTGATGTAAGGTGGAATCTCAGTGTGGTTTTGATTTGAATTTTCCAGATAGCTAGTGATGATGAACATTTTTTCATGTGTCTGTTGGCCATTTGTATCTTCTATGGACAAGTGACTCTTCATGTCTCCTACCCATTTTTAGATGTGATTATTTTCTTTTTGGGTTTGAGTAGTTCTTTATAGATCTTGGATACCAGCCCTTTGTCTGTAGTGTCATTTGCAAATATCTTCTCCCATTCTGTGGGTTGCCTCCTTGTTATGTTGACTGTTTCCTTTGCTGTGCAGAAGCTTTTTATTTTGATGAAGTCCCAAAAGTTCATTTTCACTTTTGTTTCCTTTGCCTTTGGAGACGTATCTTGAAAGGAGTTGCTGTGGCCGATGTCAAAGAGGTTACTGCCTATGTTCTCCTCCAGGATTTTGATGGATTCCTGCCTCATGTTGAGCTCTTTCATCCATTTTGAGTTTATCTTTGTGTGTGGTGTAAGAGTGTCTGTTTTTGTGCCAGTACCATGCTGTCTTGATGATCACAGCTTTGTAATAAAACTTCAAATCAGTCAACGTGATGCCCTCAGTTTTGTTTTTCTTTTTCAACATTTCCTTGGCAATTCAGGGTCTTTTCTGGTTCCAAATAAATTTTAGGATTGTTTGTTCCAGCACTTTGAAAAATGTTGGTGGAATTTTGATCAGGATGGCATTGAAAGTATAGATATCTCTGGGCAGTATAGACATTTTAACAATGTTTATTCTTCTGATCCATGAGCATGGAATGCTCTTCCGTCTTTTTGTGTCTTCCTCAATTTCTTTCATGAATGTTATGTAGTTCCTCATGTACAGATCCTTAACTTCTTTGGTTAAGTTTATTCCTAGGTATTGTATGGTCTTTGGTGCTATAGTAAATGGAACCAATTATCTGACTTCCCTTTCTATATTTTCATTGTTAGTGTATAAGAATGCAACTGATTTCTGTGCAATTGATTTTGTATCCTTCCACATTACTGAATTATTATATGAATTCCAGTAGTTTGGGGGTAGAGTCTTTTGGGTTTTCCATATAAATATCATGCCATCTGTGAAGAGAGAGAGTTTGACTTTTTCTTTGCCAATTTGTATACCTTTAATTTCTTTTTGTTGTCTGATTGCTGTTGCTAGGACTTCTAACACTATGTTGAACAATAGTGGTGAGAGTGGGCATCCTTGTCTTGTTCCTGATCTCAAAGAGAAGGCTGTCAGTTTTTTCCCATTGAGAATATATTCACTGTGGGTTTTTCGTAGATAGATTTTATGAGGTTGAGGAATGTTCCCTGTGTTCCTATACCTTGAAGGGTTTTAATCAGGAACAGATGCTGTATTTTGTCAAATGCTTTTTTCTGTATCAATTGAGAGGACCATGTGGTTCTTCTCTCTTCTCTTACTGATTTGTTTTATCACATTGATTGATTTGCGAATGTTGAACCACCTTGTATCCCAGGAATAAATCCCACCTGGTCATGGTGGATAATCTTTTTTTTTTTTTTTAAAGATTTTATTTATTTATTTGACAGAGAGAAACACAGCCAGAGAGGGAACACAAGCAGGGGGAGTGAGAGAAGGAGAAGCAGGCTTCCTGCCGAGCAGGCAGCCCCATGTGAGGCTCGATCCCAGGTCTCCGGGATCATGACCTGAGCCGAAGGCAGTTGCTTAACCAACTGAGCCACCCAGGCACCCCGGATAATCTTTTTAATGTACTGTTGGATCCTATTAGGATCTTGTTAAGAATCTTGGCATCCATATTCATCAGAGATATTGGTCTGAATTTCTCCTTTTTCATGGGGTCTTTGCCTGGTTTGGGGATTAAAGTAATGCTAACTTCATAGAAAGAATCTGGAAGTTTCCTTTCTGCTTCTATTTTTTGAAACAGCTTCAGGAGAAGAAATATTATTTCTTCTTTAAATGTTTGGTAAAATTCCTCAGGGAATCTGTCAAGTCCTGGGCTCTTGTTGTTTTGGGAGATTTTTGATTACTGCTTCAATCTCGTGACTAGATGTTGGTCTATTCAGGTTGTCAATTTCTTCCTGTTTCAGTCTTGGAAGTTTATAGGTTTCCAGGAATGCATCCATATCTTCTAGGTTGTTAAACTTATTGGCATATAACTGTTGATACTACTTTATGATGATTGTTTCTATTTCCTTGGTGTTAGTCATGATCTCTCCCCTTTCATTCATAATTTTATTAGTTTGAGTCTTCTCCCTTTTCTTTTGGATTAGTTTGGCCAATGGTTTATTGATCTTAGTAATTCTTTCAAACAACCAGCTTCTGGTTTCATTTATTTGTTCTACTGTATCTCTAGTTTCTGATTCATTGATCTCTGCTCTAATCTTAATTATTTCCCATTTTCTTTGTGGGGTTGGCTTAATTTATTGTTGATTTTCTAGTTCATTAAGGTGTAAAGAGAGTTGGTGTATTCAGAATTTTTCAATTTTTTTGAGAGAGGCTTGGATGGCTATGTATTTCCCCCTTAGGACTGCCTTTGCTGTATTCCATAGGCTGTGGATCGATGTATCTTCATTCTCCTCAGTTTCTATGAAATGTTTAAATTCTTCTTTGATTTCCTAGTTGATTCAAACATTCTTGAGCAAGGTGGTCTCTAGCTTCCAAGTGTTTGAATTCCTTCCAAGCTTTATCTTGTAGTTGAGTTCCAGTTTCAAGGCACTGTGGTCAGAGAATATGCACGGAATAATCTGTCTTTTAGTATTGGTTGAGCCCTGATTTATGACCTAGTATGTGGTCTATTCTGGAAAAAGTTCCATGTGCACTCAAGAAGAAAGAGTATTCTAGTTTTTGGGTGGAATGCTCTGAATATATCTATGAGATCCCTCTAGTCCAATGTGCAATTCAGAGCTCTTGTTTCTTTGTTGATTTTCTGTTTAGATGATCTGTTCATCACTGAGAGTGGCATGTTAAGGTCTTCTACAATTAATGTATTCGTATCAAAATGACTCTTTACTTTGCTTCACAGTTGGCTTATGTAGTTGGCTGTCCCCATGTTGGGGCCATAAATATTTACAATTGTTAGGTCTTCTTGGTCAATAGACCCTTTAAGAATGATGTAGTGACCTTCTGTATCCCTGACTACAGTCTTTAGATTAAAATCTAATTTGTCTTATATGAGAATTGCTACCCCAGCTTTCTTTTGAGGTCCATTGGCATGAAAGATGGTTCTCCATCCTCTCATTCTTAGTCTGGATGTATCTTTAGATTCAAAATGTGTTTCTTGCAGACAGCATATGGATGGGTCCTGTCTTTTTTATTCAGGCTGCAATGCTGTGCCATTTTATTGGAGCATTTAGGCCATTCACATTGAGAGTGATTATTGAAAGTATGTCTTTACTGAATTCATGTTGCCTGTGAATTTCTTGTTTCTGTAGATTGCCTCTGTAAATTTCTGTTCTGTGTCACTCTTGGGCTTCTTCCTCTTTTATTGAACCCCTCTTAGTAGTTCTTGTAGTGCTGGCTTGGTGGTCAAATAATCTTTCAGCCTTTGCCCGTCCTGGAAGCTCTTTATCTCTCCTTCCATTTTGAAAGTTAACCTTGCTAGGTACATTATCCTTGGTTGCATATTTTTTTTTCATTTAATTTCCTGAATATGTCTTGCCATCCCTTTCTGGCTTGCCAGGTTTCTGTGGATAGGTCTAACGTTATTCTGATGGTCTCTTCCCCCTAGCTGCCCTTAAGACATATTCTTTGAATTTATGATTCGTGGAATTTTACAATTATGTGACTGGAGATTTTTCTAGCCTCATTGTTCTTGGGGGGTGTCCTCTCTGCCTCTAGGACATGAACACTTGCTTTGTTCTCCAGATTAGGGAAATTTTCACCCAGGATTTGTTTCACTATATCTTCTAGTCTTCTCTCTTAACTTCCTCAGGGATTCTAATAATTCTGATGTTGGAGCATTTCATGGTGTCATTTATTTCCCTAATTCTATTTTTGTAGGATTTTAGCTGTTTGTTCCAAGACTTCTCCTGCTCCTCCTTCTCAATCAATCTGTCTTCTAGATCACTGATCTTCTGCTTCACTCACCCTAGGAGTTAGAGTATTTAGATTAGATTGGATCTCCTTGATAGCATTTTTCACCCCTGCCAGCTTGGCTCTCATTCTACCTTAGAGATTCTATCTTGCCGCTAGTGGTCTTTTCCAATTTAGCCATTGCTTGGGTGATTGCTACCCTGAATTCCATTTCTGTCATATTGTTTATGTCCATATCCAGTAGTTCTGTGACAGGGGTTGCAGACTCGGAGTTTTTCTTCTGTTGGGTGTTTGCCAGGAGCCAGCTCCAGCAACAGTCAGGGTCCGGAGGGTGAGGGAAGGCGTCGACGCTTTCGAAATGAGGAGATCAAGCTAAAAGAGTGGTGTGGGGATCGCCTGAAAACAATGTTCTCAGGGCTCTTTATTTATAGCTTGGCATTACATATTTTCACAGATGGAAACTTACCAAAGAGTTTTCTTGAAGTGATGGTTCATTATTTTTACAAATGCAAACTATAAGATCAAAGGGTTTCTTTGAGTGATGGTTCACTAATCTTGAGTGACAACAGTGTCTTTGAGGGTCCATACAAGATAGGTGTGCTTTGTTATATCCTAATCTACGGAACAAATCAATTATAGGCAGGAGCAGTCCTCAATTTTATTGACAGTTATATACTTCATGTTCCAACAAATGGTACCTGCAAATCATTATCCCATTAGAGTGTTTTACCTCCCCCAGCACAGGGAAGTGAATGAGCAGTCATGCAGACAGGGGGTGGCCATGTCTAAACTACTTATGTTAGTCATGGTTTTACTAAGTTTTAAAATAAGTATGTCATGCACCTACAATCCTATAATTATCATACTTCAGACTATAAGGATTGGCGTAAGAGAATTCAATACTAAGAAAAGAAAGAATTAGCTTGATTATAAGTGAAGTAAGAGGAAATAGTGTCAAAGAAATCATAGTAGTTAAATAGATAAGGAACAATGGAAACAAATATTTTTTGGTGTCAATGACCACAACTTTGCAGAGCTCCCTCACTTTGAGGGAGGATCATGGCACTCCATGCCTTGCAGAGGGAACCCATATGAGCGATCGGATGTTCCTCCTCCAAGTCATATCGGTGAGGGGTGGTTGAAAGGATGTATTGCTGAATATATCAACCACGATCCAGGCGAGTTGCCCATTGGAAGGTTTTGGAGCAATCAGAAGTCACCACTGAAAAGGAAGAAGAGAGAAAAAGAGAAGAAAAGCAAGAAAAAACCCAGCCAAAATGGGCCCTAAAGGTAGGACTTATATGGCACAAAAACAAAAAAGAATAAACAAAAAGATTGTCAAAAGTAAAAGAAAGGGGTAAAAGCAAAAAGCAAAACCCAGCCTAAATGACCCCCAAGAATAATATTTATATAGTACAAACGCAAAAACAAATACACAGAATCACTGGCAGAAAAATAAATGGGAAGGTGAGTACAAACCCTCATTGTGGGTGAGGAAGGTATTTCAGTTCCTCCCGGGTGTATTTGTTATCATTGTTAGAGGACTCCACTTTCTAGAGATATAGGAAAATTAAAACTGGTACATATATAGAGGTAGTATTGAGTAGGAATGAAGGATTACCTTGAAGCTTATATTTATATGTATATTTAAAAAAAGAAAGAAAGAAGAAACAAACAAACACAGGTATATGTATGAAAAAAGTTCAAACTAAAAAGTTATGGAATATTGTATTAAATATCAAGTTGTAATAATAAGTGGGTACAAAAATAAAAGAACAAGAATTGTGAGAATGACTTTCAAGTTAAAAAGAAAACTTAAAAATGAAAAGAAGTTGAAAAAAATAAAATGAAAAGCTGTATCTGTAAAATATACAGGTTTTGGGGTAGTATTGGGAGCTCACTATTTTGTTTTTTCCCTGATGTTGGGGTTTTACAGTTTTATGGAGGTCCTTTGGTGTTGTCCTCTTGTTCTTCTGGCTTGCCTTCTAGGGGAGGGGCCTGCCGCCTTGTTTTTCAGTCAGTGTTGCTGGGCTGAGTCCCCTACCTACTATCATGGGGCTGGGCTCTATGGAAACTCTATGGGTTTTCAGGCTTTTGTTCTCTGGAGGTTTTGTTCTTTTGCCGCTTTTTGCAGTTTTTTGGAGAGTCAGAGGAAAGTAAGCTATCTGCACCCAGACCTCCACTTCAGAGAGAAGCCTCAGTCAGCTCTCCTCTTGATGGCCCAGGACACACAGACTCCCCGTCTGCACTCTCCCCCATACCCCGCCACCTCTCACAAGTAGCAAGCACCCCCAGTCGTCAGCCAGAATGGGGCCCAAGTCCCCCGCTTGTCCCTTCACTCCCGTGCCACAGAAACCATGAGTGATATCGGTTTGTGTGAGCTTGTCGCTGTCAGGACTGCTGTGTGGAGCCCACACCCATGGCTGGGTGTTCTTGGACCAGGCGATCCTGCTCGTCTTGGGGAAGGCTGCGGGAAGAGTGACCTCCGCGCAGGTTGCATTCACCCAGCCCAAGCGGTGGTGCAAGCACGGTTGCAGGGACTGCCCCTCCCCACCCCCACCCCGCTGGTGCCAGGGAGCGCCTTCTACTGCCAGCCCCGGACTGCATTTTTATGACCTGCCAGTGGCCCTCAGATTCCCCCACTTGTCTCTTAGGGCCTTTTTATTTTGGGTGCTTTTAACCAGACCGCAAGTTGATGCTGGTCCCCAAGTATAGGGTACTTTCGTATTGGGGTATTACTTTCCAACGGGTTGCTTCTGGTGGCTCCCTTCCCCTTCTGTTTTTCCTCCAAAATCAGTCTGAGCACTCCCGCTCTGCTCTACCTCTCCTGATGCTCTTCTGCCCCTGTAGAGATCCAGCATTATCACATTTTTCTAATGTGATAACTTTTCCTCTGAGATCAAGAATCAGGTTAAGGTACCCACTATGGCCATGTTTGTGAGCCCTGCGTTGGAGGTTCTGGGTGGAGTACAAGGCAGCATTAAAGAGTGAAAGATAAAACAGCCATCAAGAACAAGGAAAACTGCCATTGTTCACAGGCGAGTTGCATATGGGAAAAATACCAAGAATCTATAGACAAATTATAACAGTTATATATTAAAAGCAATTAAAATTTAGTATACAAGTACCCGTAAGAAAAGTAATATAATTACAATAGCATGAAAATATCAAATGCCTATAAATAAACCTGAAAAAAATATGCAAGGCTTCTAAAGAGAAAATTATCAAACTTTCTGCTTAGACCTAAAAAAACCTAAAGAAAAGATGAGATATTATGTTCATGAACTAAAAACATGGATTATAGATTCATTCCAATACTAATCAAATTAGACTTTTTTTTAAAAGTAGGCTCCACCCTCAGCCTGGAGCCCAACACAAGGCTTGAACTCACAACCCCATGATGAAGACCTGAGCAGAGAGCAAGAGTTAGACACCTGAGTGACTGAGCCACCCTGGCACCCCCAAATCAGATTTTCTCTTTTAAATTTAAATTTGGAAAGCAGTTTTTGAACGTAAGGGAATAGCAGATGAAAAAGTTCTAGAGATTTATTGTAAAACATTGTGCTCATAGTTAACCACCCTGTACTGTACACTTAAAAATTTGTTAAAAAGGTAAAAATAAAATAAAAGAAAAATGTAAGGAAGTGGAAATTTCAAGAAATTATGGGCTGGCAATTGATCAAATACAGTCAAGGCACTCTCAGAGTATATGTAGAAGGACTTACTATAACAAATATCAACACAAATCATAAATTGATTATCATCAAGATAGTGTGATATTGGTGTAGGACTAGATAAGGAAACCAACTCAAAATTACAAAACACTGCTGAGAGAAATTAAAGACCAATAAATGTAAAGACGTTTTGTGTTCATGGATTGGAAAATTTATATTTTTAGATGACAGTACTCCCCCCACCCAAAGCAATCTATAATTTGAATACAATCCTTATTAAGATCTTGGTGGCAATTATCGTATGATCTCTCTGATATGAGGAATTCGAGAGGCAGGGTGGAGGGTCATGGGCGGTAGGGAGGGAAAAAATGAAACAAGATGGGACCCAGGAGAAAGATAAACCGTAAGAGATTCTTAATCTCAGGAAACAAATTGAGGGTTGCTGGGGGTGAGGGTAGGGGAGGGATAGATTAAAAAAAAAATCTCAGTGGCATTTTTTTAAAACAGAAATGGAAAAACTTATCCCAAAACTCATATGGAAATCCAAAATAACCAAAACAATCCTGAAAAAGGATAAAGTGGGATGATTCACACGTCCCAATTTCAAAACACACTACAAAGGTATAATACTCAAAATTATGTTACTGGCATAGGGGTAAACATATAGACTAATGGAATAGAATTGAGAACCCAAAAATAAAACCATTACATCTATGATCAACTGATTTGCAACGAGGATGCCAAGATCACTACATGAAGAAAGAACAATCTCTTGACAAATGGTATCTATATGCATACAAATGAAACTGGAATCCTACTGCTCACCATATACAAAAGTTACTTCAAAATTTAGCAAAGACCTAAATGTGGGAGCTAAACATACAAACGTTTTCAGAGAAAACATAGTGGTAAATTTTCATAACCTTGGATATGACAATGAATTTCTATTTCATTCTGTTAACTGGTATTAGAAATGAGATTGTTTTCGTGATTTCCTTTCCAGATGGTTTGTTAGTGTATGGAAATGTCACTGATTTTTGTATGCCGGCTTTGCATTATGCGACTTTATTAAATTATTCTTGGTGTGTCCAAGAATAGGTTTAAGTTCAAGCCTCATCCATTGCTAGGTATAAAAGACCTTGGTAAAACTATTAACCAAATAAATTAATCGTATGGATTAGGAAATCGGAGCCTGAAGGGAGCAGACAAAGTCAAACAGCTCATTATTGTTAAAACAAGGGCAAACATTTGAGGCTCCCAACTCAAGTGTTCCTTCCGTCGGCTATATCACTCTCTCTGGGCTGGGCTCATAGAGTAGCAGGCTGTGGATTTCATGCAAGAAGTTTGGCTTCCAACTGCAGTGAGAGGCATATAGACGCAATGAGATGGCCTGAAGCTTTTTGAGGAGAGCAGTATCACAATCAGATCTTTGCTAGTGGAAAGAGCTGGCACTGGAGCGTGTGAGGGGATGAGTGGGGATAGGCTAAGACTAGAAAAGCAGGCGGGAGGTTCTCACAGTGGCCCTTGTGGGGAACAAATGCTTCCCACTAGGACAATGACAAGAGTTGAACACATTGAGCTACCATTTTTGGAGGGCATACAGTGTGTCAGATATGGAACATGATCTTATATAATCCTCCCCCCATCCTCAGAGCTGTTATTGTCACCGTGTTATGGATGAGGAACTCAGCGCTTGCAGTTAAATAACCAGCCTAAGATTATAGAGCTAGTAAGGGGCACCCTGAGCATTCAAGCCACTGGCTGAGGCTCTGATCCATTCACTGTGCCATTGCTTCTCAAAATTCAAAATTCATGCACATCCGTTGGGGATATTGTTAGACTTCAGATTCTTTGCCCCCCAAGTTTTGAAAGAGAAGGATTTTTTCAACTATATTGAAGTCTAATTCACAAGTAGGAATTGTCTATTTAATCCGCTGTAAGGCTGTCACGCCCGAGTATAACTTAAGCAATAGACACCTAAAGCAAATTCATGTTGATTTTAAAGAACTTAAAATGCAGTAAAAATATTTTGTAGAAAGGACCTTGAGGTTTCTGAGGATGACAGGTGTAGTGTTTTGCCTGTCTCTGGTTATATCAGTTCATAATCCTGGAGATTCCTGTAGCTGAATTTGACAAGGCTCACCAACGATTCGCCTGCCTTTAGAAGCTGAGGCAATCCATGTGACATCCTATAATATTTCTAATGGTAATTTATCGAGCTTTTACTTTTGAGATGGAGCTTCTTACAGGTTAATTTTTGCCAAAATATGGAAACGGAGATCACCAGATTACCCCTACCCACAATCCCTTTGTCTCAAGATTTTGCACTAGTTTTAAGTGGATGAAAATGCCCTATAAGCACCTTTCTTGACCACACCAAGGATGTACATTCATAATAGATGCTTTTTGGTAAAGCAAAATTAAACCAGGTAGCAGTGTTTTTCCAAACTTAGACCACGATGGTGTGAGTTTGTCAGAATCTCCTGGAGCTTATTATAAGTACAGATTAGCACATTGTGTCCCAGTTAGTGGGTCTGAATCATTGGCTGGGAGGCAGGGAAATTGGCTTCTTTTCATGAGACTCCACAGTAAACATAAAATGCAGTATTTTCAATGAATTCATAAGGGATATTTCTGTATCACTCACTAGGATCCCTCAAAACATCTTGCAAAGCCGTGCTTTAATAGTCCAATCAAACGTATCAAATATTAGGTGAGATGATTTCAGACACATCTCTGTGTTTGGGGAAGATACAACTGGTGTGTGGGGTATAGTCTAAAGCCACCTCTCACATTCTCCCTCCTGATTTTCTTTCTTACTTAGAATTATAAAAACTTCAGCTATAAGAAGGAAAAGCCAAAACTATGCTGAGGGTACTTTCTACAATGTTAGATCACCAGCCACAGCTGAAGAGGCAAGAGATTTACAAACACTTGAAGAGGCTCACCTCCTTGATTTTTTTCCCCTGTGGTACCTTGGTTTGAGATCTGAAACAAGGAAGATTTCTGACATGTTAGGAGGACTCCTCATGCTTTCTGTGTTGATTTATAGCCTTAATGGTTGTAAGAAAAACAGGGAGTTTTGGATGGTGATAATTTCAAGCAGTGGGGTGATTTTTTAAAAACATATTCATATAGCTTTGACTTTGGGGATTTGTCTTTTAATAACCTGGTATGAAAATTCATGCAAGGACATCTCACTAGAATGGAATTGGGAGCTTCAGCAGGGGGTTCTCACCGTCTGCCACGCCTTGTCAATTGCACATCCAAAAGGAAGAGAGAGACTTTGCAACCTTGCTGTAGATACTTTAGCTACCAGGCATTACTGTCCCCAGCAGGGGGCAGAACGATGTTTCTCTTCCCCCAGCAACAGTCCTGCCAAGGAGACAGTCACTATACTTGGCATTTCCAGGTCACTCCAAAGGACTTGTTTATAGCAGCTTGTTCAACTGCCCCTCTTCCTTTACGAAAGAGTATTCCTCTCCTTTGTTCTCCAGACTTGCTTATAGTTTTGCATTCTTTCTCGTCCTGGATTGCAGTTCTCTGCTGTTCCTGAAGAAACCCATCTTTTGCTGGGGAAATAACTAGCAGTTTTATTTATTTATTTATTTTTAAAGATTTTATTTATTTATTTGACAGAGAGAAACACGGCCAGAGAGGGAACACAAGCAGGGGGAGTGAGAGAGGGAGAAGCAGGCTTCCCGCTGAGCAGGGAGCCTGATGTGGGACTCAAACCCGGGTCTCCGGGATCATGACCTGAGCCGAAGGCAGTCGCTTAACTAGCTGAGCCCCCCAGGTGCCCCGGAACACCCATTTATTACCCCATACTTTGTATGGTTGGAGTGTAGGCACCACACGGCTCACCTGAGTTTTCTGCTTGAGGTCTCATGAAGTGCAAATCAAGTTGTCAGTGAGGCTGTTTCTTCTGGAGGCTCTTGGAGAGACCCGGTCTGCAGGCTAACCTAGGGTGTTGGCAGCATTTGCTTTCATGTAGGTGTAAGACTAAAGTCTGTTTCCTTTTCTGTTGGCTGAAGGTCACTAGAGACCTCCCATATTCCTTGCCTCATGGACACTTTCAAAGACAATGATGACAGGTTGAGTTCCTCACAGTCCTCAGATCCTACTGACATCCCCTTCCAAGGTCACCTCTTTTTGCCTCCAGCCAGAGAAAGCTCTTTGCTTTAAGGATTTATGTAGTTAGATTGGGTCACTCAGAAAATCCAGGTTACTCTCCCTATTTTAAAGTCCTTGACCTCAGTTATATCTGCACAGTTCCCCTATAGCAGTACCTAGATTAATGTTTGATTGAATCAATTACAGAAAGCATCTTTAGAATTCTGTCTACAACAGATACGCATTAGCTCCAGAGGACAGAAAAACATAGGACTCCCCATTTTGGCAATTCACAGGTACCCAGAGTAGATTGAAATAGAGCAAGCTTGAGACTGCTATACTCAGAAAGAACAGCTTGCCAGGCTGGCATTGGGGAATTTGGATCTGGGAGAGTTCCTGCCACTCTGATAACAGAGCCTCCTTGTGCCTCAAATATTTGTGCAAACTATGTGTTTGAGACTTGTTTCCTTCCAGAATGTGATATTTTGGTACGTGCTAGACAGAGGATGCTTATGTGATTGGCCCCGGGTAAACACCCTGAATGCTGAATCTGCAGTGACCTTCCTTGGTAGACGACATTTCACAGGTCGCCACAACTCATTGCAGGAGGAATTAAGCACATCTGACGTGCATCCACTGGGAGAGACCCTTGGAAGCTTGTCCCTGGTTTCCTCTGGACTCTGCACCATGCACCTTTCCTTTGCTCTGTACCCTCTTGCTGAACTAAATCCTAGTGTGATATGACTATGCTGTGATATGACTAAATGCAGAGTCCTCCTAACAAATCATGAAAACTGCGGATGGTTTTGGAGATCCTGACACAGAGGTGATCTTGTAACTTTAAAACAAAAAAAAAATAAAGTAAAACTTCCAAAGAATTAAATATATAGGAGCTTCCACCTTGCTAGAGAATTAACTGCATAGAGAAAAGGGAACAAATTAATTTAATGGAACTCAGGTTTCTTTTTTAAATTACATTATTTTATTTTTTCAGTGTTCCAAGATTCATTGTTTATGCCCCACACCCAGTGCTCCATGCAGTATGTGCTCTCAGTACCTACCACCAGGCTCTCCCATCCCCCCACTCCTGCCCTCAAAGACCCTCAGTTTGTTTCTGAGTCCAAAGTCTCTCATGTTTCATGTCTCTCCCTGAATAACCCTGCTTCCCATTTCCTTTTCTTCTCTTACTGTCCTCCATGTTACTCCTTATGCTCCACAAGTAAGTGAAACCATATGATACTTGACTTCTTCTGCTTGGCTTATTTCACTCAGCCTAATCTCCTTCAATCCTGTCCATGTCGCTACAAAAGTTGGATATTCATCCTTTCTGATGGAGGTGTAATATTCCATTGTATATATGGAAGAAGACCACGTCTTCTTTATCCATTCATCTGTTGAAGGGCACCTTGGCTCTTTCCACTGTTTGGTGATTGTGGCCATTGCTGCCATGAACATTGGGGTACACATGTCCCTTCTTTTCACTACATTTACATCTTTGGGGTAAATGCCCAGTAGTGCAATTGCAGGGTCATAGGGTAGCTCTATTTTTAATTTTTAAAGGAATCTCCACACTATTTTCCAAAGCAGCTGCACCAGCTTGCATTCCCACCAATAGTGTAAGAGGTTGGAACTCAGGTTTTAAAAGAAAAAGAAATCATGATAAATAAAAACATAAATTAATATAGAGGAAATTAAAAATTCTTTTTTGAGGTTTCATTGATTACTCTCTATGTAAAATGTTGGTAGCTGCATTCAAAAGACAGAAAGTCTAAAGAGACAGAGAACTTAGAAGTCATCACATATCTACCAGTAAAATGGTGCTGGACTAGGAAATATGCAAGCAAGTCTTTCTAAGTGTAAACAAAGGAAAATTCTCAGATTTCATAAGGAATACGAAAGTTTTTGTTTTTTTGTTTTTTTTAAAGTGGCAGATATCTTCTCAATTTGTATTAACTGGTCACAATAGCAAATTCCAAAACTGTTATCCCATGTATGAATATATGTGTAAAAAATATTGTTTGTGGAACAGATTCAAAAATATATACCATTGGAACACTATAGTATTGAATCCAGCATCTTTAAACATTATGATTCAGCATAATAATTTGAGAAGTCCTTTGGGAGTAATGAATGCAGCAAGATTTCACTTTTTGTCTTTCAGCACTTTGAATACATCATCCCACTCTCTTCTGGCCTGTAATGTTTCCTTGGGAAACTGTATAAAACCTGAACTCACTCTGCTTAAGTTCGAGGAGACCACATGTACTTTTGTACATTATTTAGTTGGTGTGTGTGTGTGTGTGTGTGTGTGTGTGTGTGTGTGTGTGTGTGTCTGTGTTGAGAGAGAGAGAGGGAGAGTGCATGAGCTGGAGGCGGGGAAGATGGAGGGAGAAAGAGAATCTTAGTTCTCAAGAACTGAGCGAGGCTCAATCCCATGGCCTGAACCGAAGTGAGACTAGGATTCTCAGCTCACTGAGCAACCCAGATGCACCTGCTTTGTTTTTATATGTATTTCTTATACACTATTAACTTTGGCTAGACTGCTCACATTTGTTATCCCTTTTAATATTCACAATTAACTTACAAAGGGAAAAGTATTATTACCGCCTTTTTACAGAGTGTGAATGTGAGCCTTAGCTTGTTTAACTTTCCCAAAATTGCATAAACTGAGGGTAGAGAAACTGGTATACGATTACAGAGGTTAAGGTCTTCAGCAGTGGACTCTGCTGCCTCCTGGAACAATACTAGATGCTTATGTTGGAATGATTTAAAATTATTTTTTAAAAAATATTTCAGTTATTTATTTGAGAGAGAGAGAGAGAAAGCATAAGCAGGGGGAAGGGCAGAGGGAGAAGCAGATTCCCTGCTGAGCAGCAAGCCCAAGGCTCCATCCCAGGACCCTGAGATCATGACCTGAGCAGAAGGCAGATACTTAACAGACTGAGCCACCCAGGCCGCGCTGGAAGGAGTTAAAAGATAAATGTTAAGCTTATGAATTTTAGATCATAGAAATGCTAACATCAGGAGAAAGTTAAAAAAAAGAAAATGAAAGACAAAACAAAACAACGTGTGGACTTGTCTTTTTCTTTCTTCAACACTCTTCCTCTTTGTAGCTGATGGCTGGTTTCTCCCAGCTTTCCAGATGCAGACAGAATATTGTGTGGGTCTCAGCTTGAGGGATCTCCTTGTCCCTGAGAGAAGGGGATGTTAGGAACAGAAGTCCTTTTTGTGACACATAAGTGTGCTTGTACTTATTTGACAGCAGATTGTAAGACTGAGAATATAATTCAGTTGTCATGAAAACCAATAATACCCCTTCAATTCAGATGCCTGGAATTTTATTTACTGTGAGCCTGGATTTCCAAGTTCACTTTAAAATTACACACATTCTTGTTACAACTGACATTTTTGAAAATGCAACAAAAACGTTTAGCTAGAGCTTTTATTCCAACTGAGTACTGAGATATTTATTCCAATATCTATTATACATAAATAATTATATATACATATATCTATATGAAAACACAAGGAGAGAAAATATATGATATATATATATCTTCTGAGAAATCTTCCCTTGTTCTCTTGTGTTATAAACAAACACCTAAGACTTGACCTCACTAAAGTGACTAAAACATTAATTTATGGAAGAATCAACGATGGATTTGTGGATTTATTTGATGCCAAGAAAGATGGTTTTCTTTAGGTCCCTGTCTCCTCTTGGTAATGTTTATTCTGGGCAAGTCACTTGAGTATCCCTGCTGCTGATTCTTCCAGCCAAACCTGGAGAAAAAAAAAAAAGAAATAAATGTCTTCTGATTTCACACACACACACACACACACACACACAGGCTGTTCTGCTTATTAGATGGACACCTGAAAAAAAATCACCTCGTGG
This sequence comes from Spilogale gracilis, assembly GCA_004023965.1. Taxonomy (NCBI): domain Eukaryota; kingdom Metazoa; phylum Chordata; class Mammalia; order Carnivora; family Mephitidae; genus Spilogale; species Spilogale gracilis. The sequence continues at coordinate 10,536 of PITA01008931.1, read as the reverse complement.
AAACAGGTTCCTACAATGGAGCATTTACTGGAAGTGCTGTGGGCCATGCCAGCGTCCCTGGCCATCTCAACAGGCCTCATGCCTCTGTCATCAAACGGCACTTTTTGCCCGATACACTTCTTGGAGATTCAGCGTCTGGAGAATCCGGAGAGTCGCAGATTTTAGGTGTTTGACACTGTGAGAGCACCCCATGGGCTCTCTAAATCAGTGGGAAATGAAGACAGCTGAGAGTGGGATGCCGTATATATTCACTTAAGGCCAGCCCCACTTCCTGTTTCCTGAGATGTGCTGGCTGGGGGTCTGCTCAGATGAAAGTTTCTGTGGCTTTAGAGGTCTGGACGCTCCTTCCTGCCTTGCTTTGGCCTTGCGCCAACAGCATCTACGGTAAATGGCTGGTTCTGGAGAGTACTTCCTTGGAAGGGTTCTGATCACTTTCCATGCAGGGACTTCTCTCTCTCAAAGAGGTCGTATCTTAGAGTTAGATAGGAGAGAAATACTTTTGGGCCAAGAAGATGTGAGTCAATATACTGAGGCCATCTAGGGTGGAAGGGGGGATAGCAGGGCACCGGGACTGTCTGTGGTGGGGGACTAAAGGCGTTAGGACCATGTGGGGTTGGGGGAGCAGGGCATCAGGGCCATCTGGGGTCAGGGTAGGAGGGCACTGACACCTGGCTGTGGTCCGTGATGCTGCGGTTCAAGGAAGAGTCTACTTCACCCAGTTTGTGTAGTAGCTCCCGTGTTCTTCAGGCTTTCCCTCAAATAATTTTTCAGCCCCTTGAGACATGACCTCATGGTGTCAGACTGAAATGACCCTAATACAGTATGAAAAAAAAGTGAAGCCAGAGGCCCAAACTTCCTGTGTATCCCACTTTTGAACCCACCTTTAATCTGAACTGTCGGAACTCTTTTTTTCCTTTGGGAAGGATCTTCCTGATAATCTTATCTAGGTGACGCTAGGATAATATTTCAAACACATGGAACAATTTGGAGCTTACTATCACCGATGTAGAACACCTGCCTTCTCCAGTGCTCCTTTTCCCCCAGAAACACCTCCCTAAATTTTCTTACTTTCTCGATGAGTTACCTGTAAAGACCAAGAACTTACAGGCTTAAATAGTGTTGGAATCTCTTGCTTGTGACATGAATATTTTTTCATGCTGGGAAGATTTAGATCCTCAAAGTGTTTAAGAATATCCTGGATGTGGGTGCCTGGATGGCTCAGTGGGTTAAAGCTGCTGCCTTCAGCTCAGGTCATGATCTCAGGGTCCTGGGAGCAAGGCCCCCATCGGGCTCTCTGCTCGGCAGGGAGCCTGCTTCTTCCTCTCTCTCTGCTTGCCTCTCTGCCTACTTGTGAGCTCTCTCTTTGTCAAATAAATGGATGAAATATTAAAAAAAATATCCTGGATGTATTCCAAGCTCTCCTGGTTCTATTACTCTCTTGGGAGCTTTCCTAGTCAAGGTTTGAATCTCTAGCTACTCTTTTCATTGCGTGTTCTGACTTTCTATTATTAATTTGTAATAGATGTATAAGTGAGCACCAGTCCTATAGGAAAGAAGATGATAAACCATTAGTTCCTCTGACACATGCCTGGCTTGCTCAGGGTCATGTTCGACTTATTTGTGAGAAATACAAGGTACTAAAATATCGATGTCAGATGGTCGTTTCTAAAGACACTTGTTTGACTATTTCGTCGACAACTACTGCTGTCAATTCCCAAACTGATGCAAGATTCCTCTATTGGGAGATAATTTAATGAATTTTTGCTGTGGGAAAATCATCCTCCATCTCCGGGTATTTCTACAGCTATCACAGAGGGGCAGTTTACTAAGTAAATCTGTGACGAGAACAGGGTCAAAGTCAATCACGTGTATAGTTTGTACTTAATGCACAGGAAACTTAATTTTTAGATATTCAAACTCCAGTTATAATGTTTGGCATGTGGTATAGACTGACATTGGCATGAATGATGGAAAACATCCATGACAAGTATCCTAATTGCTTTAGGAAGCAAATCTTGCTTTCTAATAATTTTTCTGACCACAGATCTCTTCACACACATCTTCCAATGGTAACCTTTAAGCAAAACTTAAAGGGAGCACTTTACCAATTTACTCATCACTTTATGTCCTTCCTGCAGGAGGCAATGGATAATTATCATCATATTGGAGTATGAGTGAATTTACTCCTACTGTTGCTTTGCTTTTTTTGTTCCCCTTCTGTCTTCAAAGATGTAGTGGTGGGGGACAGGAGGCATGGATCAGAATCCAGCAGTGACTGAATTACCTACTTGTGGAAAAAGAGGATATTGCTTTCTTTACTTCCAGGTTTTGTTAGACTCCAAGGAGAGAGTTAACGTGTAAGTGCTTTGGCTTTGGCTGTATTTGGAAAACATACAGTAACTAAGAGTCCTTTGAGAGTTTAGGAAATTCGTTTTAAATGGCATCTCAAACCACTGTAGCTTAACTTTCCAGTAACTGACTAGAATTGCCACCTTGGGTTCCCAGTCACTTGAACCAGTTTGGTCCCAGTTCCACACAGGGATCTGAGGCTCTGAGCAGACTCAGTTAAATTGCCAGAACTTGTTTAACCTGGTTGTGAGTCTCCACTGTTGGTGGCCTTCATGGACTCACGAATAAATTGCATTGCAGTTTTGACCAGTTTTTTTTTTTTTTAAATCTAATAATTGGGTATCTACAGAATTCAAGCCCTGTCCAGTCAGCTGTACATAGGCTGCCTTCCTAAAGGTTGGATGGCCAGCCAGACTTTCACTTGGTCAAGGGAAAGTGCTCCGTGTGGATGGTACTATCAAGAAGGATTACTATATACTCAACGCTTACTGGGGTCTATGCAGCTGGGAATATAAAGATAATTAAAAAATGAAATCCACATTTGAAATCTTTATCCTAGCTTGGATGACCGGGTGTGTTTGAGTTACTTCTATTACTGTCAAAATAGAAAAATAAGATTTAATCCCTGTGACTTCCAGTTTTGCAGAACAGGAGGAAGCTGAATCTGCTCAGAGGCAGAGCCCTATATTGGGCTTTGAGTCTCATGCCTTCATAAGGGTAGGGCAGGCCTTGGCTATTTAAAAACAGTCTCTGTTTGGAAAAAAATCTTACAAAAAATGCTTTTCTCTCACTGGAAGTTTGTATCAATAGATCTGGAAGGTTTGTCTTGTGACTCTCTTCTTTCTCACAATTGTTTTCAGAGTGATCACTTTATATGTATGACTGTATTTAGCACGCTATATAGGAGTTGATTATATAAATACATTATAATTTGTTCTTTCCTTCGGCTGTCAATCATTTGGCCTGAAGTATTTTTGTTCGTTTACCTCTGTTTTTATTGCTGACCTATACTCGCAATTCATTTATTGCAACCATCTTGGTGCTTTTTGTCTGGTTTTGTCTCCTTCCTCTCCTGCTTTTGTACCTTCTCCTGAATTGTTTGAAATATGTTTTTCTCTCCTTCTTCTGTTTTGTTTTCCATTTTGGAAGTTTTTCAATCCAATTTATATAATCCAATCCAAGCTAATAAGTCTGTTTTTTCTTTCTGAACAATAGTAAGACCCATGCAGTTGAAATCTGATCACCCCCTAAGAAACTCTGCTTGTCTGTCACACTTGGTCAGAATAGCACAATTTTACTTCCACAGGATTCATTAATCCATTGGAAATAGTGATTATTCTTAACTGACTGTTTTTCTCTCTTTGATGGATTTTCTCTCTTCAGATTCTGTCCTCTATGGCTCTGATCGTCTCGGTTCTGATTGCTCTCGGTTCTGCTTGCTCGGGTCACACTCTCCCACTCTTTTTCCTTCTTCCTCTCCAAAAAGCATTCCTGGGAATATATCTCTCCTATTCGAATGTATTGCAATTTACTTCTATCTCTCGTGTGTAGCCATAGAGATGCCACACTCTTTGGATTCTAATTTATTTGAGAGGAGGCAGGGGGCTAGAAGATTGTGATTTTCTGTCTTAGGTGTTGATTTTCTTCCCTGTGAAATAATTGAAGTCTAGTTAGTGAAGGAGATAATGATGCAGATATTTTGGGAACTAATGGTGATGTGAAAACTTTTGGATGTTGCTCTTTAAGCCTTGATTATCTTTGTCAGAGAAAGAAATACCTTTTATTTAATCACAGAGGGCATAGCTGAATATTCTTTGAATTCTTCCCTGAGATAAATAGCTATCTGACACTTTCTCTTATGATTCTTTTTGCAGTGAAAGTAAGTTGTTCTATGGACTGGATGATGATCTCAGTTAGCCCGTGTGGGTACAGCAACAATCTGTATATATTTGCTGATGAATTATACCTGGGATCGGGTTGCTCTGTGACTCGGATACGAACATACGTGTATGATTTTATATACCCTGTACATGACTGTGGGATCAGGACAAAGGTGAGACTAGTGATTGTTTATAAAAATAAGTTCTTTTTTTTTTTGCACATTTTTTTATTGTTACTTAATTTTTTTCCAGTGTTCCAAGATTCATTCCCCATTCCCCACACCCAGTGCTCCACGCAATAGGTGCCCGCAGTACCCACCACCAGGCTCTCCCATCCCTCCACCCCAAGTCCCAAGTTTGTTTCTGTGTCCAGAGTCTCTGTTGTTTTGTTTTTCTCCCTGGATTACCCTACTTCCCATTTACTTTCCTTCTCCCACTGTCCTCCAGGCTACCCCTCATGCACTGCAAGGAAGTGAAACCATGTGATACTTGACTTTCTCTACTTGGCTTATTTCACTCAGCAAGGTGCCCATCAACAGATGAATGGATATAAAAATAAGTTCTAAATAATTTTTAGGTCTTTATAGCTGGCACTGAAATTATTGTCTTTTTTGTTTTGTTTTAAAGAACAAATTTTGCTTTTAGTTATAATTTATGGGTGATGAAAACACAGTTCCTTACTTATCATTCATTGGACATTGGACCATCTGTGTGCACAGGACCTGAGAACACATAATTCTAGACTACTTAGGAAACCGATTGTAAGTTGTCCTCAGGCTATGCTTGTATTTTCCTAAAGCTTAGCAGACAATTTTAAATTCCATTTGATGCTCCTGATGGAAAGAGTCACAGTTCCTGGAAAGGTATATCCTATTTATTGGGTCATTTGAGCTGCCCGTGCTTTGAGGATGTGTGTCCATATAGCAAGTAGATTTTCACTGGGATTAAATCTCTTACTTATTCTTCTAGGCATAAATCTCCAACTGTATTATTATCCTGGATTATTATCTTTTCATAGATTCCCGTATTTAAGCAGGTTATATTCATACTACAAAGAAATTTTGGGCCGATGACTAATTGTAATAGTCACTTACAGATACGGTGTTGGCTCTATTAGAGATGGGGGCCTGGAACGAAGCTCTAGAGGCGCTTTTACAATGCGTCCGGGGCGCACAGCTGGTTGATGGCAGTATGGAGGCCAAACCAGGACGATTACCCTTCAAAGCTGATACTTAAAACCACTGTTATTCGACCTCTAAATCCTCCTTTTCGAGAGAACTGCTGAAAATCTTTCCATTAACGAATCATAAAGATGGCGCTCACTGGCAGTTTACGTCTGCTCCTATGTACTATTAAGATTTTTTTCCAGGCACTCTAAATACACTCTTACAGATAACATTCCTCTTCCATCCCAGTGGGTTGTCTGACTTTCGTATATACATACAAGTGACAGTAGCCAACTTTGAGATCTTAAAAGTTTTCTACTTCCTACTCAAATGTGTGTAAGCCTCCCCTGTTACTAGGAGGACCTTCTATTTAAAGTTTGTGCTCCCCTAGGTTGTTTCGGAGGATACTCTCCTTTTCCAAACAGAGATGCACTTTAACCCTCGGAATCTACATTGTAACTGTCAGAAAATCCCTTTGGAGTGTTCTGCTTCTAGGTGAGTCCAATAAACCAGTCTCCTTCGGGGTGTATCTGCTTCCCATTTACTTAATATGTTTCTGCAGAAGCATGAACTTTAGACTCGATACTCCCATAAGCAGACATCTAAACATGAAAATAGCATCTCTAAAAATACTGGATACTTTTTTAAATGTAATATTTGTTTTAGAATCAAAACATATATAATCTAGTGTAACGAGGTTATTTTGCAGCAACTGAACTGCAAAGCAGAATCATTACTCAGTCACCTTAATAAATGGAAGAATCAAACCTGATATTATTTTTCAATGTCTCCTCCTTCCTAATACTCTAAGACATCTCATGGTTTAATTCCATGCTAATAGAAGGGAACGTGATTCTTCGTTTTAATACTAACTCATGGAAATACACGAAAGGAAAGATTTATCAATCTAATCATGAAATGCACTTTGCTTGCAGTTTTGTGGAACTGAGACATTGAATCCCAAAGGGACCCCAAATGAACTTTGAGACCAAGTGAAATGGTGTATACTGAAACTTTTTAATATTTACATTGAATGTTATGAATTACAAATCTTGTCACTGTAATATTTACATTGAGCGTTATTAGTTAAAAATCTTGGAAAAAATGTTATCCTTGTTTACTATGTGGAAGTAGTCGACATAAAAAAAAAAGAAGGTAGAGCTCAGAGTAAATGTGCAGTATTCTTTGCAGGGGTGAAATTTTTTTTTTTTTTTTTTAAGTTAGCTCCATGCCCAATGTGGAGCCCAGGGCAGGGCTTGAACTCACAACCCTGAGATCAAGACCTGAGCTAAAATGAAGAGTCGGATGCTCAAATTACTGAGCCAGCCAGGCACCCCTGATATTTTTTTTATTGTGGTAAAATATATGTAAGATAAAATTCATCATTTTGACTATTTTTAAGTATACAGTTCTGTGACATTATGTACACTCATATTGTTATATCCTCTTGATATTCTTTTAACTTATTTTCATACAGCAGATGTGAGGCTGAGGGGTTTAGTGACACTCTGGGAAGTAGCTGACACTAACATTTGATTCTGTAGAGACATATACGTGCACACACACATTTTCATTCCTCTGTATTAGCCAGTGCTTAGAGTAATAGGAAATGTTGTAAAATAATGCTCTGGAGATACTGCTTCTGCATAGGATACCCAATCAATAACAATAACCCCGGCATTTCTGTTTCAATAGTGAGTTTTATGCTTGCAGCTCATCTTCCTTAGAAAAAATGAAAACTGGGCCAAAAAAGATATACAGTTAGGTTACTGGTGTTACAGCATATGTTTTACTGCTAGGTGCACACATACCTTTTGCATCCACTACACCGGTCAGATTAAGTTTTTGACAGCTTTTACTTACTGTTCTTAGGGCCCACTTGCCTGAATCCATTTTACTGGGCAATTTGGTACTTTACTAGAGCAAGCATTTCCAATCACCTGTTATCCAGAGGGTATGAGCACTGTGGATCACTATATTGAAAATGGCCACAGTGGTAAAAATTAAGAGAGACCAGGTACCAGGGATGCCAACAGTATCTGTGGTGTTTTGTTTGTTTGTTTGTTTGTTTGTTTTGTTTTGTTTTTTTTGTTTTTGTTTTTTTTGTTTTTTTTTAGGAAATCAGTGTGGCTTACACCAGTTTCTACAGAAAATGAAATAAAATTGGACCCCAGTCCCTTTATTGCTGACTTTGAGACGACACCAGAAGAACTAGGCTTACTATCAAGTCAGTCGGATTTCCTCCTCTAGGATGAATGGAGACTTGGAATTGGCGTCATGAATTTTGTTGGAAAAAGTATGTCTTTTTGTATTAAAAAAAAGTTGGTATAAATATTTTCTTAGCTCTCTTATCCATAAAAATTCCTGATTCAGTGAAGGTCCTGGTACAGGGAAGATATAGTTTTCATTTTTTTTTTCATCAGGGGTATAGCTTATTAATCTAATGTTAACTATTGGTAATTTATACTACCCATTTAAATTTTCTTTTCTGTTCTATACAGTAGAACAAAATGTCCTCAATGACAATAATTTGACCCAATTGATATGAACCTTCGAGAAATATGTTCCAAATATTTTTTAGTAAAAGTAAAGACTAGAGATAGGTATCTAAGTATGCCAGAGACTAAATTTGTGCAGTTTAAAATTTAACATACTAACTCTCAGGACAAAGTCCTTTTGTGTGAAGACACTTTAACTCGTGTGGCTTTCCTAATTAATCGGTAAAATCGATTCTTAAAAATAATTCAGCGTGTGTCATATTTGATTAATTATTGCAGAAAGAAATTAAGATGCATATTCTAGAATTTAAACAACCACTTTCTTAACTGAAATTTGATGTCAGTTTTTCTGTTCTGTCCCTGATGTGATTTTTCCACACTTGAAATAAATGATGGATTGAGGTGTTCAAGGGTAGTGTTCTCCCCCCATAGTATCACCTTCGTATAATCATGAATTTATATTCATAATTTATATTTATAAATGATACTCATCATGATATATTCATCACTTATCACCAGCTACCTGGACATTTTTTCCCTAAAGAGGAAGTCTTCCCATGTAATATACAAAGAAACCGTTCTTGGGGCGCCTGGGTGGCTCAGTTGGTTAAGCGAGTGCCTTCAGCTCAGGTCATGATCCCGGAGACCCGGGATGGAGTCCCACATCGGGCTCCCTGCTCGGCGGGAAGCCTGTTTCTCCCTCTCTCATTCCCCCTGCTCGTGTTCCCTCTCTCACTATGTTTCTCTCTGTCAAATAAATAAATAAAATCTTAAAAAAAAAAAAAGCTGTTCTTGACTTGGGATATTTCTTATATCAGTTAGGAGAATGGAGTTGTGCCATTTGTTATTTAATCGCTTTGTAAATGTATATTTTGGGTGTCACATGAGCCTGGAATCTGATTTTTGCCAAGGTATTTTTCATTAAGACATTTTCATTAAATTAAAAAAAATTTAAATGCTGCTGTTATATCATTTTCAGTAAGATGTTGCTTATAGTTGTTGTTATAGTTGTCAAAGGATTTAAACATTGTCACAGTGGGCATCTACCTTTGACAGTGAATCTGTGAGGCTAAACACATGGCAGGTGGCATTACAGTTTGTGATGACAGCTTACTCAATTCTAATAACCCCAAAGGTATGTGTGAATATTACGCCAGTTTTACAGATAAGAAAACAAACACAGGTTAAATCATTTGCCGCTGCTTTTAAAATTGATGATCTTCTCCTATTCTTAGAGGAAAAGCTTGGAGCTTTTCATCGTCAGATGTGGTGTTTACTGTGGGCTTGCTTTATTCAGGCTTTACTACGTGAAGGTGCATCCCATCTATGTGTAATCGGTTGCCAGTTTTTTTATCATGAAAAGATGTCGAATGATTTTGGTGAAGATGTCCTTTAAATAATTGCCAGTCCTTTTTGGAAATCAAAAATGGAAATAAAATCACAATAATGTCTCTTGTTAAATGTTCCTCTTTTAAATTGTAGCAGATAGCGTGTCTTGACTCTGTAGAGCCTTATACATTTTTATGTATATGTCCCTTCTGTTTCACTCTGTGTAAGTGATTGAGGGAGTGGATTCACCTAGAACATTTAAAAAGCCAATGTAGTGATAGATACTTTGTTTTTCAGTTTTGCAGGAAGCAATCTGGACTTGGGTATAATTACAACTCATCAAAGACTAGGTATTGATTAGTTCATATGCTTAAACACTGCCTATTTTCTCTTTGAGAATACATTCCTGCTTTCCTTGGGAAGTGCAGAAGGATGCAAGTGACAGCAGGAATCATTAGTGACATGATGGAGTTCCAGATCAATTGTAGATAAAAAGAAAAGTTCAACATGCTAAGAATTAGATGTGTAGCTATTTTAGCTTGATTATGGCAGAGTTTACAGTTTTGTGTATGTTAGCTAAATGTATAGGACTATATACCTGGCAAAGGAAATTTATTGTATATAAATTATATTTCAATGAGCCTGACATAAATTATGCTAGCCTGACTAGAAGGCACAATAGCTCATCCCATATTAACCTAACTGCATAGAGATACATTTAATAGTAGATCAGTTAGACTTTTCAATTGGAATTTATTGTTCTATTACAAAAAGGAACATTGTTCCATGAAACATATGCTCTTAAAAAGAAAAGTAAGGGGAAATTGATAGGGATTTTGGTGGAGAGATGAAAAAGAGTTGGAACCATGAAGTGGGGGGACGCAATAAGGATCTAAAGATGTTTGGGCTGAGATACCCAGGCAACTTCTACTTGAGTAGCTCCACCATAGCCCGGGTGGTAGCAAGTCCCCCCACCCACCCAAATAACCAGTTAAAAGGCCCCCAGGACAGGAGGGGCGGGACGGGACAATGCGCCTGGAAGGGGAGGAGGAAAAAAAGAGACCATGGACTTTCACCTGGGCCTCGAAGGTCTCTGAAAGTAGTGGTGAGAGGAGGGTGGGCGGGGACCACCTTCAGAACTGGCCACCGGCAGTCTCATAGCGACCTGGACCCCCTCCCCAAGGTGAGTGGCGAGGGTCCGAAGTAGTATCTAAGACGTTACTAACAGCTCTCGACCTTGCTCCCGGGGGTGCCTCTTCTTCCCCTTGCCCTGGGGTTCCTGGAGCTCTGTGTTTTGGAGGCACCCCTTTGGAG
>PITA01008930.1:68174-81301 GCA_004023965.1 Spilogale gracilis | reverse complement strand
CCTTCCTTCCTTCCTTCCTTCCTTCCTTCCTTCCTTCCTTCCTTCCTCCCTCCCTCCCTCCCTTCCTCCTCCTTGGTCCTCTGTCTCCTCGCAGGTAAGGAGTATCTGTGAGATCTTTCCTGCACACAGCTGTCAGCTCTTCAATCCTTCAGCATACACTAATTAAATGTACTTACTATGTGCCAGGCTCTGGGTCAGGCCAACGTGGGAACTGCCCTAAACCTCGCAAGATTCTTTCCTGCTATCCCCAGATCCTTGGTCTCAGAAGCTCTCTCCCCCACCTCGCCCCCCCCCCCGCCCTTTCAGGTCTCAGGGCTCTGCCTCCCCTCAAGTAGGCCTATAAACCCCAGGGAACCCCGCTCCTGTGGCTTGCCCCTCATTCCCCACATAGCTTCAGGCTGCTCCCTCCTACCACCACATTCATGGAGCTCAGCCACGTGCAAAAGTGCAATTAATATTCCACTCAGTCTCCCCCAGCTCTGCTGCCTATTGGAAGAAGATGGAAACCAGATTTGCAGCCGCACGCGCACTGGCATGAGTATGCACAGAGGGGTGGGACCACTCCTAGGTGTGAGCTGGCACTCTCTCTCCACCGAGGCTTGCACAGGGCCATGAATGGCAGAAGCCCCCAGGTTCATCTGCACCTCCAGACACAGGATCAGCCTCCCGAGTGGCGTGAGCAGGCACGGTTCACAGCCACAGACTGCACACTCAGCTCCTGGCCAATCGATGCCCAGAGACACAGGAGCTCCTCACACACAAAGCCCACATTTGCTTTCTGGACAGAGGGAGACAGGATCATAGCAGCTCAGGGCTGGTAGGATGGAATCTGAATGATCATCCTGTCCCAGACCCTCATTTTACAGAAAGGAATCTGAAGGTGTGGCTTAACCTTAAGCCTTATCAGTCCTCCCTAACCTGAACCCTGCCTGGGTGCATTTTAGCAAAGCTCTGCATTTAAATGCCCGATGCTGCCTCTGTCCTTCCCTGCTGATGGGACACTTCGGCCTTGCCAGCCTTGGAGGTTGGGGAAACTGAGGCATAGGGGCAGGCAGGGGGTAAACTTGGCAAGTGTGGCAGTAATGGGCAGGGTCCAGCCTCTGAACATTCCATGCCCCTGCCCTCCCTCTCATTCCCTGATTTCCAGCTCTGCCGGGCCTAGGTGGGGCAGGATTTGTAGGAGAATGTCTCTGACAACATTAGGGCTCACGGAGGCAAAAGGAAAGCCTGGCTTTGTTGATTTTTCTCCCCTGACTTCCATTAGAAAGCAAAGGGCTAGAGGCTGGGTAGCTGAGTGTATGTCCTCTGGGGTTGGAGCCAGTGGCCTGAGTAATAGAGGCATCTAGAAGCTGAGTTGGTACAGGTGATTCAAGGTAGAGGAAAGAAGGGTGAGTTCAGAGCAGGACTGAGCAAAGCAGGAAGCGGGTGGAGCTGTCCCCCAGGCGGCAGGCAGACATAGGGCCAAGGGGCGGGCCTCCCTCCAGCCCAAAGATGGGACAGTAGAACAGAAATTCAGGGAAAACGAAGCTAAAATAATTACTAGGAAAAGTCGCTGGAAGAGAGGCAAGTGTTTTCTCAGTCCTTAAGGAACTTTGGTCTTCAGAGAATTTGGAGAGGGAAAAAATCTGTCTTCAAGGTCCTTTTCCAAGGCATGGTGGCTGGTGATTCACTAGCTGCTAAGGAAGGCTCTAGAAGGCCCTGCCCTCAGCTCCTGCCTCTCCCTAGTGAGCAAACCCAGTTCATCTGGGGTGAGTGGAAAGGGCCCTGGATAAGAAGCCTGGAGGACCAGATCTCAGCCCTATCTCTGCCTGGTAGAAGCTAGTGACCTAAGGCAAGCCTCCTATTCCCTAGGCTTTGGTTTCCTGCAAAATAAAGGAATGGTAAGCCATGAACTCTCTGAGCCTTGGTTTTCTCATCTGAGGATTGGGGATGATAATAAATCATGTTTTATCGAATCTAAAAATTGATATCATTGTATGATGCACCACTATTTGATGTACATTAAGAAAGAAAAAACTGCCTATCACATACCATTGATTTTAAGACACATTCTGGTTTCCGCGATGCTAAAACATACATCCCAGGATCAGTGAATGTGATACTCATTTCACAAGCTTCTTCCAAGAATTAAGTGTGATAATATAAGTCAAGTATCTAGTGCCTGGCACAACACAAGTACTCAATAGACTTCAGGTATTTTTATGGTTCAGGGTGGAACAGGGAAGGAACCACAGGCCAAGGGGATGGGGAAGAGTGAGAGCCTGGGTCTGAAGCCCACCCACCCCCCTGGCGCGGTGCCCCTCCCCTCAGAGACTCCAGGTCTAGCCCCAGCAGGGGGCACAGGGAGAGCAGCCCTGCAGCCCATTTTAGGAAGCCACAGGAGAACAAAGGGCTCCATCTGTGCCCCGGAAGTCAGTCTAATCTCCAGGATGAATGTGTTTTCATTTCTCAGAAGTTCCTGTTAGAGTATGCCAAAGTGTTTTTCCCTTTACAATCCAGGCAAACAAGGCAGGTTTACTTTGGGTGACCTTCTCCCCACCACCCAGGGCCTGCCTGCCGAGTGTAAATATCCAGACTTGCACCCTTCTGAAGGCTCCGGGAGAGAGCCTGGAACATCAGAGTGCCAGGCTTCCTAAGCAGGCAGGTCCTTCAACCCCTTCCCACCTCCACTCTTCAACAGGACCTGCCCCGATATCGGCACATTTAGAAGGTCCTTGAAGAGGACAGGACCCTCTGTGTCATTAACACATCTCCCATTTTATAGATGTGAAAACTGAGACCCAGAGAAGGACAGTGACTCTCCAGGTGTATCAAAGTGTGGCCGTTCCCATCCAAGCATCCCCCTACCCTCAGATACACACACCACCTCTGCTCACAGCTCAGCCAGACAAGGACCCCCCTCTCTCCACTTGACCTTCAGGCTTGGGGACAGGCAGGAAGCTTATCTCTGTCCTTTCTCTCCTGTGCGTCACTGCCTGGGTTGGGATGTCTTTAAGCATTTCACTTCACATCTGAAGCAGCTGCTAGAAAGCAACAACCAGATGTTCCTAAGCCCATAATAGAAGGGGCTACAGTCTGTGCTTTTCTTGACCTGGATTGCAGGTGTTTGCAGAGCCAACTTTGGCTTCCTTCCCCTGACCCTTCAGATGCAGAGAAGGGGCCTAAGAGAGGCTGAGTTGTTCAGCCAGGCCCAGCGACTGGCAGGGAGGGAGCCAGAACCCAAACTTCAGATCCAGTGAGCTATCTAATTTCTTCTCCCCGAAAATCAGTAAGAGAAGACTCAGAAAGGATACACAACTATGAAGACCCCTCTAATCTGAACTAGCACCACTCTTTTCAGTACTTGAATAGAACAGAGCCTCGAACTTCTTATGATCCTACGTTATCAGGTTGGTGGAAGGCACAGGGGTTTCACATTTGTCCTCTTGCCCCCATATCAACGCCTGCCTCTCCCTTTCTTTCTCTTGTACTAACTGTTCCCTCTGGCTGGAAAGCTTTTCCCTCCATTTTGCCCCCTTTTACCTCAGTTCAGGCTTCTGTTCTCAGCTCACACATCCCCTCTTCATCTTCCTTCCCCACTCGGCTGTATCATACTACTTTATTTCCTTCATGGTCCTCCCACTTTCTGAAATCATCTTCTTAAATTTTTTTCTACCCATTCTTCCCTCATTGACTGTGGAAAACTTCTTAATCACCACTGTATCATCAGTGCCTGGTTGAGGAACTGTTTATCATGCTCAATAATACTTCCAGAATGTGACTAAATCCCTTCCATGTTCGTCTTTGCTGGACTTCGCCATCCCCTCCACCCAGAAAAAACAAGATGATGCTCCTACTGGGTGCAAGGCTCTGCACTGCCCATTCCCTCTCTTCTCCCATTCCCCCTCCCCCTCTCTCACCCAGCCCAGCCCAAACCCCAGGATTTCTCCTGGGAGATCCTGCTCTTGGACTCCACCGGAGGTGCTGGAACCAGAATGTCTCCCCAGGATTATTTTCAATGGTTTCCTGGGGTATTCACCTGGGTAAGAATCAGGAAAGAGAGGACACTCTAATCCTATTTATCTAAAACTATATAATCTTCCCCAATCACTTAAATGGTGCCTCTGTCTCTAATTACAGAGCCGACTGAAAGGAACGCAGGCACAATTTCCAGCCAACCTCAGGCAGAGGAACACTTTTGTTCCTCCTGGGGGCCTGCAGGGCCTCCAGCTTGGGGACCAGGACCCCAGACACCTGCTACCTCAAACTCACCCGCGACAGACTGGTGTGTTGGCCCAGCCAGAGACTGTGCCCCTCCTCCTGGAAAAGGATCAGCCACATTCTCCATGTTGGAATGTTCCCCAGGTGGCCAGATGTGAGGCATGTGGGGAACACACCCATGGTCTCAGCACCCTAATTCTACATGTCATTGTTTTGAGAGTTAACTGATTGCTTTTTGGCCCACCCGAACCACTCAGAGTCACACTGCTGGGTGAACCAGTCCCTAGAGCATGAGCTATATTCTCAGTTTCTCAGAAGCAAACCCTCCAGGAGGCCTGGGAGCTTAATAATCATGTGACAGCCTGCTGGGTTCGGAACCTTATTCTCCAGAACTATGTCAAGTGGGTCATGAGATGAAGGGAAAGCCACGTGCCTGCCTATCTGCCCTAGGCAAAGAAACAGCTTCTATCTCTGCCTCATGGCATGTGCCCACCTTGGCACCAAGAGAGCTATTTCAGTGACATTCTGGCTTAACTGCAATGACATCTCTGCTTCTTAAAGGCTTTTTGGTTCCTGAGCTAATTAAAAGCCCCAGACTGAGAGGACACACTTAATCCTATTAATGACTTCTGGGCAGGAACCTGTTGCTCAGCCCTTTGAGGAGTGCCTTTCTCACTCCCTCCATTTGTTCAGGTGCGTGGTGATTGTTTAATCAGCCCTTTCAAGAGATTAAGCTGAACTCCTGAGCTGGCTACTTAGGTATTGGAGCCAGGAGGCCTGGGAGTGTTCGGTGACCCTGGGCTGTGCAGCCAGCTGCCCCTGGCAAGCTCCGCTGTTCTTCAACGTCTTGCTCTTCCGAGCCATTAGAGGGACTGGACGACTGATGAGATGAGGGGTCCTCGCCTCATTTCTGCTGTTCACTGGGCCCTTTCACACACAAGAAAGCTGGATACAGTCCTTGCCCTGAAGGATCTGGGAATCCGGTAGGGTCATAGACATGTGAGCAAACAATGACAATAACACATTAGACTGGCCACAAAGGAAATAAGCACACTGTGTCCCTCGACAGTAGAAGATGCTAACTGCTTCAACCAGAGAAATCTCCCTGGAGGAGGAGACATGTGAAAATCTCCCCACTGAGAGATCTGTTGAGGGGCCCATGAGATGGAATTGCCCAACTTCAGTTTTGGTTCAGGCTCTAGCATAAGGTTGGAAGAATGGAAATAACTCAGCTCCCTCGTGAACTTATGGGAGAGTAGTTGGTAAAGCCTCAACAAGATGTCAAGGTTCCAGGAACACAGTTATTGGTTCCAGGATAATTTTGCTTCAAGCCCCTACCTTGATCTTTCAGAGAACGGAGGCTTGACAAGGAAGAGTAGCTGGCAGATGTCTTGTTAAAAGAGGAGGGACCATTCCTCAGGCTCCTCCCTCTTCTCATTAATATGAAAGTATCGTGAATATTGATGTGGGGGCGTGGCGCCTCGGCTCCGCGGGGCTAAGCAGCCAGGGTTTCCCCGTCTCGCAGAGGAAAGTGACAGAAGCTGTGCAGAGGGAGACGCAGAAACGGCAGAGCGCCGGGCAGCCACCCAGTCTCGGGGGAGCCCTTAGCTCCCCCACCCCCGGCTCCCACCCTGTCCGGGGGGTTCCTCAAGCCCTCAGCCCCACTCGCAGGCTCCCCATGGAAGCCAGCTGTGCCCCGGGAGGAGCCGGAGGAGGAGGAGTCGGCTAAATGCTCGCGGTGCTCCCGGGGCCCCTGAGCCCAGCCAGCTCCGCGCCGCTGCCCTAAGGCTCCTGCGCCCCCGGCGCCCCCTACCCCGGGCCGCGCCGCCTCCGCCCGCCCCTCCCCGGGGCTTCGCCCCGGACCTGCCCCCGCCCGCTAGCCAGCGCTCAGGCAGGAGCTCTGGGCCGGGCGCGCCTCCGCCCTGGAGTGAGGGAAGCCCAGGCGAAGGGGGTCTCCGGAGCCAGCCGCGATGGACGCTGTCTTGGAGCCCTTCCCGGCCGACAGGCTGTTCCCCGGATCCAGCTTCCTGGACTTGGGGGATCTGAACGAGTCGGATTTCCTCAACAATGCGGTAAGACGAAGGGTCTGCGTCCCCCTTCCACCACTCCGCGCCCCTCTTCGCGGTGCGCCTGCCCCCCCCCCCGGAAGGACGGGACTACACCGAAGGACTGGCAGAAACTAAGGAGGTGCAGGTCCCCGAGAGACACGTGGTTAGAGCTCTGAGATCTGGGAACTAGATCCCTCGATACCCCCCACCCCGGACCTGAGCCTCTGAGCTTGCGCTTAGTGCGCACCCCTGCTGGGGGCTTCGTCCCCGAGAGACACGTGGTTAGAGCTCTGAGATCTGGGAACTGGATCCCTCGATACCCCCCACCCCGGACCTGAGCCTCTGAGCTTGAGCTAGTGCGCACCCCTGCTGGGGGCTTCGTCCGCGGGTACATTGACCTCGGCTTTCTAGGGGAAGGGGATGTCGAGGCGTCAGGGCCAGCTGATCCCGGGATTTGAGCCCGAGACACACCAATCCTGCCCCCTCCCTCGTCCTCTGGCAGTCCTCCACCCACCTCCGGGGTTCCCGGAATAGATGGGGCAAAAAGTGGCGGCGCCCCTTCCTGCGCCCTCTTTAGGACCTGGGTGGCTCAGAGGCTGGTTCTCCGCTGGGGGGCGCACGGGGAAGTGTTCGGAAAGCCAGAGACCCGACGCCCCTTGGGGGGCCAGAGTCGTACCCGGGTTCTGAGCCAGTCCTGAAAAGTGAAGGGTGATGCCGCGGAGTCAGGCCTTAAGTTCCCCAGGGACCGACCTGACGCTGATACTGTCAGGGCGGCACAGGGTGATTGTCAGGAGGAGGGAGATCTTTCTCCTCATTTTTGTGTCTCTAGGTCTGTTCCTCTGTCCCTCGTGTCTCCCTTTCTCTGTCTCTCTCTGTTTGTCTTCGTGACTGTTTCTCTCAGCTTGTCTTTCTCTTTCTGTCTCTTCCCCTCCCTCCCTAAGGAAACGTGGCTTCTCTTTCCTCCCTCCCTCTCTCAGGCTCAGCCCTAAAGCCCTGCTGGGGGGAGGGGCATGGGCTCGGCAACGCAAGAAAATATTTGGGTTCAGAAGGGCCTGCTGGGTTGAAATGTGGACAGCTTGGGGAATCTAGTGGGATTCCCCCCCATACAGTGAACTGCCCATCTCTGTCTCTTTCCTTCTCCCCGCCCCCCAACACACACACGCAGGCACCATCTAACGGGTCTCAGCTGGCTAATCTCTACCTCCTGGGACCACTATAAACTTGGCCAGACAAGAGCCAAATGCACAGAGACTTCAAGGATTGGACATCTTGGACTTCCACTTCAGTTGTCCCAGGCTTCTAGACTGATGGCGGGGAAACGAGCCAAGAGACAGGAACCTGAGTCGGGGAGGCATGGGGTATGAGGTCTCCCAGCCCTCCATTAGGGATCTCTGGGTCACCCTGCTTTCTGAGGATGGCCCCTGGTCCCAGTCAAAGGGAGCACATTTCTGCACACAGGCCAAGTAGAGGAGGGGAGAGGACTTGAGCTAGTATGGGGAGAGCAGGGTACTACTAGTCCTGCATCTGCTTCAGCACCCCACTGTGAGCTGGGCCTTTGCTTCTTTGTCTATAAAGTAGGGAGAGGTTGGATCAAGTCTTTCTAAGGGTGGTCTGTCACAGATCCTAGGAATAAAGTGGCAGGGACCAGGGCTTCCGTACACCCCTCCTGGAGTTGGTAACAGATACTGGTCAGAGGGAGAGGGGTTTGTTGGGAGTTTGTACGCTTGCAGCCAAGGAGGTGGTAGAGCCCTCCCCACCACCACCATGAGGTGCCCTGAGCAGCTGAGTGGGGCTTTCTTCTGAATGAACTCTGCCACCTACAACCTCTTCCTGATCCTCCATTCAGCCTTGTGTCTCCAGCTGCTCAGCTGGGCCTTAGTCCAGAGCAGGAAAGGAGGCAGGATCAGACAGTGGTATCCAGCACTGGGACTGGGGGAGGGAAAACCCTGCAGGGGGAACCTCCTGACCTTGAACCTAGGCAAGGCAAGGCCAGGAAGGGAGAGAGGAAGGGATTTCTAAGAGGAAAGAACAAGAACTCCCAGGCTGGGAATCTGGAGATTTGGTTCTAACTCTTCTGCCAGGAACCAGCGGGGTAGTTCAGACAAGTGGCTTTTCTTCCTCTGGGCCTTAGTTTCCTCATTTGAAAAATGAAGGTACAGATCCTTCTCCACAGTGTGAGAAAATTAATTAAAAATTAATAGAGGAAAATGCCTGTCAGGTAAGTCTCTATAGTTAACTTGTTCCAGAAACTAGATGGGGTAGTGGTTAAGAACTACTCAGTAACTAGTTCCTGTGTGACCTTGAGCAAGTCATTTTCCTTCTCTGGTGTCACTGCTTAGATGTCTGATATCCCTTACATCCAGGGCCACATACCAACCTTACCCCCAACTCCCTCTTCATTTTGCATGAGGGTAAGAAAATGTTTCCAAGGTAAGGATGGGAAGGGATGGAGTCTGTGTATTTCTCAGTCTAGAAGATGGAGAACAGGGTATTCACTTTCCTTCTTAAAAATCTGATAAAGGCCATAACGTCATGTGGAAAACGTGTGTGTTCTGTTGCCCCATGCAAAAAGCAAGAATCCAAAATTCTGATGCTTACCTCGGACACAACTCTGTAAGAAATACACGTTCGCTGGGACAGAGATGGGAATGAGTGTGCAATTCGAGTCAAGTGTGTTTGGAGGGATGCTTGCTTTTTACCTTCTGTGAAGATTCCTTCATGCTGTTCCCAGCTTATCCATGAGATTCTCAGAGACACCCCTCAGAAGGGGCTGTGCTTCCTGCCAGATGTGGGAGACTTCTGCCCCCTCCCTCCCCCACTCTCCCACAGTTCCTGATGTGACCGCAGGAGAGCCCTTATCCCCCTGTATCCTGTGATCCTTCAGCCCCTGAACAGATATGAGAGAGGGTCTGGTGCTCAGAAAACTGGGATAAAGGACCAGAGGGAGAACAGGCTGTGTCTCCAGATAGAGATACTAGGTCTTGTGTGCCTCTTGCCTTCTTTTGGCTAAGGAGAAGGAATGACTCTAGTTTTTCTAGAGAGAAATGGCTTTGGATCCCAGGACTCCCTAACTGGGAGGGTGTGGGGAGGAGGAGGAGGAAGAGGAATGCTGTTTTCTCAGAGGGGAGCAGCAGGAAGCTGCAAGGATGTTTGCCCAGGATATTCATTTACCTCCCAGCAGTTGGGAAGACAGGTGTGGGAATGACAGCACCCAGGGACCAGCCCAGGGGAAGGGCGGTATGGGGGCTAAGGCAGGACCACAGCCTGGCTTCTCCAGAGCTAAATAGGGAAACAGAGAACCACCACAAGCACCACCATCCCAGCCTTGGGGGATTAGGGAGATTAGAGAAGTATGTGCATTTGGGTGTTCCTATGTCTGTGTGTGGGCCTTTAACAGCCCCTAAAAGGGGAGGGGTGTGTGTGTGTGTGTTTCCCTTCTCACCAACAAGAAAGAAGACCTAAGGGCCAAGGCACTCTGGTCTCAGAGTAGAATCCCCTAGAAAAGGACTAATGGAGAAGCCAGAATCTCAGGATTCCAACTCAGGAAGGGAGATCTCCCCAGACACCTAGTCCTCCTCCAAAACACTGAGTTTGTTTGGGGCAGGGGTCTTTTGTTTTGTTTCTGGTTCCCCCTCTGGGATATAAGCTCCTTGAGGACAGGAGTCTGTCTTGTTCGCTGCAATATCCCCAGTGCCCAGTGCAGTGCTTGGCACAGAGGAGGCCTCAGCCAAGGATGGCTAAATGAAGGAAAGGGGTCCCAGCCCAGAGCTCACATATTTTTAGGGAGGAGGAGAAAGGGTGCTTAAGTCCCCAGCCATCAGGATCCTGCAAGCCATACTGTCTCTGAGATTCAAGAAGGGATCTTCATGATTTCCAGTGAGTTGTCATTGTCCTAAGCCACGCCCATCCTATGGCACAGACCCCCCCAGAGCCGCTAGACAAGGATAATGTATAATTAGTGGACCCACAGCAGATGTGAACTTGTGGCTTGGGCCTCATCTTTGAACATTGGCTCTAGGCTCCCATCTTCTCCAGTCTTCTCTTGCACAGGTTGCTCTGGGACTCCTGGATCCACACTCACCCAGCTTCAAAGGAAATCTCTTCTAGTCCTGCCTCAGGGCCTTTGCATATGCTCTTCCTGACATCTAGAACACTTTCCCTCCAGTTCTCTCCATCCCATTCTCTTTAGTCCAAATGCCACCTCTTTGGAGCAGCCTCCTAACCACCTCAAGTGGGACCCCCTCTCATTTTTTGTTTCAGCCCTTTGAGGTCTTCATAGCCCTCATCCCAGTGTACAGCTATGTTATTGGCTTACTCCTCCATCTCCTCCACTGAGAAAGCAAGTTCCATGAGAACAGAAACCCTGCTGGCTCTGTTCAAGGCCATAAACCTAGCCCAGTGCTCTGATACAAAATAGGTGCTTAATATAGTCAAACTCCATCATAAGACAAGAAGCCAAGTCCAAAATTTCCAGTCCCATAAAATACAGAGTTACATTATTTCAGGAACAATGAAAAGCAACATTTTTGTGTTGGTCCATACTATCACAAAAAGCCCAAAAGTCAAGATCGTGGAACCTTACCACATGCAGCAGACCAAACTAAGAAAGCTCCAGAGGAGCATGGGGCAGTCACTTCTTTACCCACCAGCCCACCCCGAGCTAGGAGTTTTGCCCACCTTCATTTGAGGTGAGCCCCAGGCAGAGGACAGAGCCGAGTCTGGGTTGCCTTGTGGTAGTTTTCTCCATTTCGAGGATTTACTGTATTTGTAGAGAAAACTACTTCAGACTAGAGCAGTCCTAGAAGGGAACAGAAGAATGTTTTTTTTAAGACAGGCCTGCCTGAATGTTCAAGAAGCATATTGCTAATTCCAGAAGGGGCCTCGGGGTTGTTAGGGTCCTGGCCTGGCTATCCCTGAGGGTGATGGGAATGCTGCATCCCACAGAAATACTTCCTGTACCCCAAACGATGATGAGGGGTCCCTCCAGCTTCCTTGGACCAGCTGGGGCTTCACTTGGTCGTTCCTCAATCCTTGCATCCAGTCCTTTAACAAACGGGCACTGAAGGAGCCCTTTGCTGGTCACTGTGCATAGCGACTTCCAGCCATTGACAGGCGAGTGATACAGAGAGAGAGAGCCACAGTAGCTGCACCACAGGTGCAGGGGTGGAGCAGAGAGGGCGGGCCCCCAAGGAAGAGCATCCAGCCAAGATGGAGGTCACAGAAGGTCTCCTAGAGGAGGTGACCTGGCACAGTCCCTTCCTCATGGCCCCATCCCTGTTGGCAAAGGAGTTGCTGAAAGGCACTTTCTCTTGTATTGAGCTTGTGGAGATAAGAAAGCAGAGTCTGGAAAGGAGGCAGGGGGCCCATAGAGTGAGTCAAGTTGGGGAGAAAATCTCTCTCTCCCCCCTTCTGGTTTGCACTTTGCTCTCTAGGGTGAGGAAAGTTTGGGCTCTCTGATATCAGAGAGGCCCCGCCTTCATTCTCCCCCACTAGCTACCTCAGGGAACCACGATGCCCGGCGCATTGAGGACAGTGCCAGCAGCTTGCCTGGCCTGTGAGAGCAGAGCAGAGGCCCCACAGCCCAGCCCATGCCCTGTCCTCAGACTCACTCAGGCATGCTGCTCCCTGGCCCACCTGGGAACTTGGACCTTTGCTCTCTGTAGCTCCCAGGACTCCCCAGGAGGGTCTATTTATGTCTGGCCAGTCTGCCTGCTGTGCCGGGAGAGGAGAGGATGAAAGACACCCCCACCTGGTGTCTTCCCCTCCCCATACCATGTGCCTCCAGCAAATCCTGGTCCAGAGGCCCTCCCGGAGCACCCCTCTCTGGGACCTGTCTTGCCCCTGAACCTCCCTCAAGAAACCAGCTCCAGATGCTGGAGAACAAGCTGTTCTTCTGGAAGTCTCTGCGCTCCAGGGGGCAGGATGGAGGAGGAAGATTTGGGTGGAGTTAAGTCAAGACCATGAGCATTGCTCTGGCTGGAACACTGTGTAACCCCCTCAAGCAGACAAGGGGAAGTCAGAGTAAGTGACAGGACCCTTGACCAGGATGGGGGAGAAGGTAAGGATGGGAGCATCTGGTTCAGAAGAGGCTGGGAGGCACAAGAGATGGTCTAGAACCCTGACCATCACAGAAAATATGTCAAAGGGATCGATTTCCTTGGAATGTCAGAGTCTGATCTCCATGACCTGGACATACCATGTCACCAGCAAGGTCAGCTTGACAACTAGGGCAATAACAGGCTTTCCTGCTGCTGGCTTCGCCGTGCCTCCTCTCCCAACTCTCCCAGGACAGAGACTTCGCTGCAGCTTCCTTGGCCGTTGGCCCTTGGTTCTTGGCCCAGGAGCCATTTCACCCATCCCAGAGAGGCTGACACATCTGGGCTGGGCCGTGTGGTCCGGCATAACAGCTGGACAGCAGCAGCTGTCCCCCTTTTCCCTTTCCAAAAGAAAAACAAAAATGAAAGCATCAAAGGAGTAAGGCAGGCTCTTCAGGCCCTCACGGAGAGCCGGGAAGCAGTTTGAAAATAGTCATTGAAAGGACCTGCTTCAGGGTCAGGGGGGCCTGAGCCTTTGCCCATGTGTACCCCTCTGCCTGGGCCATTCTCACCTCTCCTCACCCCATTTCCCTAAACTCACTGTGTGCCCTTGGGCAAATCACTTCCCCTCTCTGGGCCTTGGCTTCCTCATTGCTAAACTAGACTGAGAGTTCTTTGAGAGCAGGAACATCAGACGACTGTTTTTATCTCTTGCCTAGTTATAGCTATAGGGACTGAGTGCTGAGGAAATGCTTATTTATTGGATGGATGGATGGATGGATGGATGGATGGATGGATGGATGGGTGGATGGGTGGGTGGGTGGGTGGGTGGGTGGGTGGGTGG
>PITA01008930.1:17608-68074 GCA_004023965.1 Spilogale gracilis | reverse complement strand
TTAACTTAAATTCAACATTTACCTTTCACTTTACCATACTAGCTTTTTCTACCATAAAAGAATATATATGATGCATGCATATGAATTATAAAGGATAATATAATTGATACATGTGCACTACCCCTGTTGAAGAACTAGGCCCAGCTCTGAATATCTGGGTCTCTCAAAGCCACCTTTGGGGGTTTGGAGGAGAGGTGTTCTAGAGACCCTGAGTCCACTCCACTCTGGGCAGATTCTGAACAGGAATGTCCTGGACCTGGTGCCTACTGCCAGACCCAATCTGACCAGAGAGCAAGTCCACAGGTCCGATAGATAATACCTCAAAAATATGGGGGACCTGAGCCTTACCTGAGATGGGGTGTGGCAGCCATTAATGGTCTCCTTTAATGGCGCAGACATGGAAGCAAATCTTGGCTCTCACCATTTGTCATCTCTGTGAACTTGGACAGATGCCAGAACCTCTCCCAGCTGATTTTCCTCATCCATAAAGTTTGATCATAGGACATAGGGTTCTTAGGAGGGTTCAGTTATATAAGGCCTAGCACAGTGCCTGGCACAGAGTAAGGCCTCCACAAATCATCGTTGTTGCCACTGGTTTTACTCTGATTGTTGTTGTCATGGCTTGAAAGGAAGATCCCCAACACTGGCCAGTCCTCGGAGGAAGGTCCCACCTTCTCCATCCCTGTGATGAGCTCTGGTTCTAGGGATTTTATTTCCCTTATCTGTCTGACCTCTTGGGAGCTGGAAGGCTCTTCTGAGTAAAGACAGAAGATGCCAGACCCCCTCTCCAGGTTCTTTCTGGGCTTAGCCAGAGATGAGCTGCATTGGGGCCCCCAGTGAGGATCCAGTGCATGGAATTTGGGGCTATAGTGAGTACCTGGCTCTGTACTGTGTGTTGATATGGGGCAACAGAAAATCAACCATTCCTTTGACAAAAGGACAAATCCATTGTGAAATCAGAGCTTGGGTTCAAATCCTGATTCAGTCTCTTGCTAAATAAATGAAGCTGGGGAAGCTACTTAACTTCTCTGTGCCTCAGTTTCCTCAACCTTAAATGAGGGTACTACCTTATCTTCTGAAAATTAAATGAGATACTACATGGAAGGAGCTACAACTGTGCCTAGTATATAAGTATTAGCTACTATTATTTTTTTTCATTATTAGGCATACTATATGCTAGGTCCTATGTGAGACCCAGCAGAGGGTTCAAGGATGAACTCCATCCTGCATGCTACCCTCAAGGAGGTAAAATTTCAGGAGAGATGGGTCCCATTGTGCCTACTTAGAGTTTAAGGTGCAATACTAACCAGTGACTCAACAATCTATAAGAGCTATAACAGTTCCAGAGGGATATCAGGTGGTACAGGTGAGTAATCAAGGAAGGCTTCCTAGTGGAAGTGGCATTTTAATTGGGCCTTAAGGGATAATAGGAGTTGAAATGAAGAAATAAAGGGCAAAGGCATTCCAGACACTGGGAATGGTATAAGCAAAGGCCCTGGGGCATTGAAGCTCACAGAAGTTTCAAGGAGCTGGGAGTGGTCATCAAACTGGGATGGAGGGAAGAGAAAGACTAGGGTCTCCAACTACAATGGTAAGTGGAGACACATGTATAACAGACCTTGAATGCCATGCTTCGGAGCTAGGAGTTTTTTCAGCAGGGAGGACAGAGCCAATGATAGTTCTGAGCTGGACAAAGTGGTGGACCCAGCAACTCTGAACTGTCTCAGTGCTGGGAGGTCTAGGGTCCATTAGGAATCCACTGTCAGCCTGTCTGGATGCTGAGGGACCCTCCCCAAAGGGAGAGAGGATTGTGGGTCCTCCCTGAGTCCAGAGCAGCCTGAGCAATAGCAAAGCCCGGGTCCCTTCTTTTCTCTGCCTTCCACCCTGTGCCCTGATGTGACTCTCAAACTGGGCCAGGAGTACCAGTTCCCATCAGGCTCTTTCATCCACAGCCCTCGGCCAGGCTGACCTGGAGAGGCCCAAAGCAACTCCACCCTTACAAAGGCACAGGCTTCCCTCTGCAGGGCTGAGAGCTCCAGCCTGAGCTGTGTCCTTCCTCCTGGCCCAATCCCAGGGCCCTAAAGGGTTCCCCCACCCTCTCCAGCTCAGGACCCTCCACTCTCAGGCAAGGCATGTACGTGTAGGGCCCCAGGGGTCTAGATGGATCTCCTCAGGCCAACCCAGCCTGGCACCCTCACCCCCTTGGCCCTTCCACCCATCAGCTAAGACAAGATGCCCAGAGTCCCTTTCATCATCCTCCCAGAGAAGAGGCCCAGCCCTGCCCTCTGTTGCCCCAAGGCCTTCACCCCTTCTTCTCCCAGAGCTGCAAATCAGTTCCACATTTGGGATCTGGCATGCAGTATCTGCTCAGAACTTTCCCCTCCCAGTTAGCTCAGGCTCCCATCTCCCCCCACCCCACATGGTCAGCGCATGGGGTCTGCAGAAGGGGAAGGGCTCCTGCCTTTAGTAACCTCTTCAGAGGTCTGAGAGGGAGTTAGACTAAGGCAAGGCACCAGAGGGACCTTGGACAGGAGGCCCTCCTGGGCAGAGATGAAAGAGAGAGGGTAGAGGGGGTGGGGCTGAGACAGAGCTTGAGCAAAGCATATGAGGGGATGAGGGGTTGGGGGTGGTTGAGGGAAGGAGCGAGGTAGTTCCCAGCTCAGCACATTCCTGAGACATCTGGACTGTGCTGGAAGGGCCCCAGCTGGCCTGCATGGCTGCGGCTCCAGCTTCTTTGCTCTGTGATGTCAGGACCCAGCACTCCCCCTCCTCTCAGAGTCCCACTGGCCTGAGGTCCACCTTGGGGCTGAGTGCTGGGGTCTCCTCCCCAGACCCCTCATCCTCAGTCAGCAAGAATGAGGCTGCTGAGGCCGGAGGAAATGCCTGCCCTGGAGGAGGAGGGCCTGGGCATGGCGGCAGGAGGCCCACACCAAAGACCCAGGGCTTTGCCCATGCAACTGACTCCAGCAGATCCCTCTCTCAGGCTGATGGCCAGCCCCTCCCTTCTCCCTGGAAGGGAGATAGAGACAGAGGAAAGTCTCTGGACGAGGCTGCTTACCTCAAGCTGTATGATCCTGAGCAAGTCCACTCCCTTCCCTGGCTGTCCGTTTTTCTCTCTGTAATAATAATAACAACAGTAATAACAACAGCTCCCTGTCAGTGAGACCCTTCCACGTGTCCTGCATGTCACGCACTTTACAAATGTTATCATTTATTAAAGCCTTACGGCAACCTAGTAGTGATCAGTACCCCTATTTTAGAGCCAGGACTGGGGCTCAGAGAGGTTAAGAAAGTTGCCCAAGGCTACGCAGTAGGTAACAGCCAGGATTAGAACTGGATTGGTCTGCTTCCCTTGCTCTTAACCATTGACCTACACTGCCTCTGTGAATAAGAGAGGACGGACCTAATGATGCCAGAATTCTTTTCAGCTCAAAAACGGTGATGATTTCTTTTGGCGGTTGTGGGGCTCTTCAAGAAGGGCAGGAGCGGGCATTAGTCACACACTGGGTGGGGGAAGGAGGGCAGAGGCAGCTGGCCTTGAAGCATCTGATGGGTCAGGAGTCTTTGGAGGTCCCCTTCCTTGAGCCCCAGAGAGGTCCAGACCCCTGAGGCCAGAGCCACATCCTGATCCCTAGCTGAACCCAGGGGCCCCACACCTTCCCTGAAGGCAAGGAGTAAATAAGGAGACAGAATGTAGCGTCTTCCAAAAATAAAACCTGAGGACAGCTCAGACAGGCTGGGACAGCTGAGGAAGCCAGAGGCTGAACGCTGAGTGCACTGGAGAGAGGGAAGAGGCCAAGGGAATTCCAGCCAGAGCCGGGTGGCAGGCTCCAGCTGAGAAGGGCCTTCCAGCTGGCCAGGGGCCCAGAGAGCAGCTTGGCTGGGTGGCCACGGGGCTCTGTTGACACTCTTAGGTTTAGTCAAACCCTGGGGGCAGCTCCTACGGCACTGGCACCAAATGAGGGGCTCTGGTCCCCAGGAACTGGTCTGTCTGGGGCTTAAGAACAAAAAGGCCTTGGGAAAGAACAACCTGGGTACAATAGGCCCCACAAGGGAGGAGCTGAGGGAAGAAGGCCAGGAGCTTGGAAACTGCCTGGAGCAGGAGCAAGCTGGCATGGAAGCGGAATTCAGGGCGGTCATTCCTGGAGGCTCAGCTGCAAAAGAAAGGCCTCAGTCCATTAACTCACTGCCACATTCCTTCATTCACCCACTTGTTCAGTCCATCAGGCAGTCATTCAACAAACACCTGAGCACCTACCGTGCACTGGGACCAGTGCTAAGCTTTGGAGATGCACATGAGAACAGGATACAGCAAGACATAGAGGCAATGTGGTTGGATCATCTCAAGCTATACAAAGGCACTAGGACACTATCCTAAAGGCAGTAGGGAGTCATCGATGGATACTAAGGAGAGTCATATAGTTATATTGTGTTAGGAGATACCACATAATGGAAGGTGGAGAATGTTCCAGAGACAGATCAGAGTTGAAGCCTTAAACTTACCTTCATCAATGGAGTATTCACACCACTAGTCAGAAAGCCTTTTGGAGCAGTAGCTGGGCTTTGTTCATCTCTATATCCACAGGCATGGGCACCTGGTGCTTAGTAAATCCTGAAGGAATACGTAAGTGATGAATAAATGGATGTGATTAGATGCCCTTATTCTCCAGAGGCCCCCGGTGCCAGCCCTGGCATTGAGTCTCCAGTGTCCTGAGCTGTCCCACAGGGATCCTCTGGCTACTGTGTATGGACCAACATCTCCAGCAGCCAGACCGTGGGCTGCTGTGCCCTCAGTGGTGCCAGTCACGGCTAATCCCAGCCCTGGGCGGCGGCATTCGCAGCCACCGCTTCCTCCTGCCCAGACAGTACCTGGCGCTAGCCCCAGGGTTGGGCCACAGTACATGGGCCGCCTGGGTGGAAGATGCCAGGGGCTGGCCAGGAACATGCAGGCCAGCTCTCCACTTCCCTGAGGGGTCTGTGCCCTGGCTGGGGAAGGGTTACCCGTGTCAGGAGAGGAAAGTGGAGAGCCACACCAGCAGGGCTGGGAGCTTCTGTGTGCACAGAAGCAGCCCATGATGGGCGCCAGCCTACGCCTGCCTTCCTCTCTCCCTTCCTTTCTCCAGCACATGTACAGAAAAGCTCAGTCTCCCTGTCGTCCTCTCCTCCAGGCCCAGCTCTCACTGTCCCAGCCCCAGGCGAGCCTGGGACTCCCAGAGCTCCCTCGCTGGGGGTCATATGACTCAGGCATGTGGGTTGGCGCAGTCAGCTTTTAGTTCTGTGGTGGTGTGACATGTTATGTGTGTTCAAGTGAGAGGGTGCGGGGCAGTGTCTGACCGTCTGGGGCGGCTGCATGTATGTGTGTGTACCGGAGAATGTGTGTCCATCTGATCACCCCTGAGGAGTGTGTCCTTGATGGGGCTATGTTGGTGCCTGCCGGTGTCAGCCTAGAGGAGCCCCTGAGCCTGTGTGTGCCAGGCTGTATGTGGAATGTGTCCAAGGATGTGGATCTTAAATTGTGTGGTATCTGAAAAGTGGTGTTTCCCTATGTAAGAAGGAACCTCATAGAACATGCACACATATGCACACACATACACACAGAGAGAAGCTTTTCTGCTTATTTGGACTTGGGCTCTGTGGTGAATAGTTTGGTAGGGGGAAAATATGAAACCTCAGCAGCCGCCTTCCTTGGGCCTGTGGGGAATGGGGGATGAGAGTGAGGTTGGAGGTTGGAACAATGTGCCCCCCTTCACCCCCATGCCCCTGCCAGTAAGACTCAGGGACTGGCTCCAGGGATCAGAGAACTGGCTCCATCCTGTCCCAGTCCCCAGGGAGGCCAGGACAGAGGAAGAGACCCCACTCTCTGAAGACTAGTTCGCTTCACCCTGTCCCTGCCTGCCACTCCTGCCTTAGTAGGAACACGGTCTGTAACAGATGGGGAAACTGAGGCCTGGCCAGGAGACACTACCTGTCCCTGCCCAGTCTGCACCAGAGTACAGCTGGATCTTGAACTGGGGCCTCCCAAGTCTGAGTCCAGGGCCTTTTCCCCTTCACAGGAGGACCTTTGATTCTGGCCCTGGGAAGGGGACCCCCAAATGCCTAGATGGTGATGTTTAAGGATAGGGAGGGCCTGACAACCGGATACCCGGGGGCCCACCTCCCCTCCCCTAAGTCCCTCCTTAGTCTCTTTTAAGCCTACCCCCCTTCCCACACAGGCATATACACACTCAGGGCACAGCACTGACTCAGACTGATAGCCCTTCAGCTTGAAATGGGGTCGATTTTCTAGTGACCACGAGGCAAGTAAGCGTCCCGGAATGTATGGGTCAGTATGGGGGGGATGGGGCGAGTGGGCCCAGCCTGCGGGGGAGGGAAGGGGGAAATGTGAGAGCACTCTCCTCCCATCTCTCCCCAGAGCTCACCCTCAGAAGGAATGTCCGGGCTCGGGACACCCCCCCCCCCAGCTCCTTATCCCACAGCTGAGTCTGGACCCACTCTGGTCTCCGCACTCCTTTCCCCAAGCACAGGCTGAATCAGCGCGGGCGAGGGGAGAGGCAGAAGTCAGGGACCCCGGCGCACGCGCCGCGGGGCCAGGGGCGCAGGGAAGGGGGCGCTCTGAGGCTGCTCCCCGTCCCGGGAGAACCTTCTCCCCCACACCGTCTCGGCAGACAAATGTACTCCCAGAGCTTTTCCCGCTCTGCCTTGACCCCAGCGAACAAATTAGGGGAGGGGACCTGAGAGGAGCTTCAGACGGTCGCGTTACCGCCCCAGGAGCGTTCCCACTCCCCGCCAGGCCAAGGACCCTCTATCGCGTCAGTGCGCCCTGTGGTAGGACTGCTCCAAGCGGGACGGAAGGGGCTGACCTGGAGGAGCCGCGAAGGGACTTAAGAATTGCGGCTCGGCCTCCAGTGCGAGCCGGAGACGTCCGATGAGACCCTCCCTCTCCGCTTCCCCCTGCCTGTTCGGGGGCCGTGCAACTCAGAAGGGTCTTGGGACTGCGTGGGGTTTCCCGCCTCCTGAAGCTCCGAGGAGCCGTCTGTGCCTCTGCCCTAAGCGCAGAAAAGCACAGACCGCCGGACCTAGCGCTGCTGGCCCTTCCCACGCCCCGGCGGTCAGCGGAGCGCGGAAGCCTCCTCGGCTCGCGCCTTGCAGCCGCCAGCAGCCCGCAGCCTCCTCCCATTGGCCAGGAGCTCCGCGGGTCCCACCAATGAGCAGGCAGGATTCCGGCGCATGGGCCGCCCCACAGCGAGCCGGCGTTAACCTCTGGTGGGCCGGGTGCGGCTGGTGGGAGCCGATCCTTCTTTGCATTTAAAGGGCTGGCGGCGGAGACTTGGCTCCTGGAGCCGGTACCGCTAGGAGTGGTGTGCGAGGGGTGGCGGAGCAGGAGAGTCTGAGACCTCTCGGAGAGAGGGAGAGACAGAGAGAAAGGAGCCGGGGCTGACTGCGCTTGGCCTCCGAGAAGGAGCTTATATTGGCAGGACTGTAGGAAAAAGTCTTTAACGAGGAGGGAAACAAATCATAATATTTCCTTCTCTGGCTTCCCATCCGGGTTGCCTGGCAAGTCACCCCAGGACGCTCACCACCCCCGGAGAACCCTACCCCCTTCTGAACGTAGACCCACGACCCCCCTGCCGTTTATAGATTAGCACCCTCTTCCTCCCCCCGGGTTAATAATTTCCTTCAGATAGTCTTGAAAAAAACCTCAGCTTTTAGCGTGTGAACTGGAGGTAGAGCTGGGTGTGGTTGGGGGCAGTGGGGAACACGGGCATGCTGGAGCTGAGGCCTGAGATTCCTGGAGTGGACTTCCCAAGGTTGGGGGAGGGTAGGTACCATGGAAGAAATGAGAGGTCAACAAGGAGAAGGTGATCCCCATTCGTGTGCAGTCTTAGAGCTGCAGAGAACCTCTCCCTCAACATCACCAACTCACTGTGACCCTGGGTAGGTGGCTTTCCCTCTCTGGACCCCAGTTTCATTAGGAAATGGGGTGGGAGTGGGGAGTGAGGACCGTGGGCTTTTTCAGGTCCCTTCTGATGATACAAACAACCATAATTGAGCTGCTTTGAGAAGCTAGGCACCAGATAGAAATAAGGATACAAGCGGTCTGAAGGGAGTCTCTTCTGGCATGCTCCCATGAGCAGGAGGTTGGCTTGGAGGTGATGAGACATGCTCACCATTGCCACCAGTGATGTGGCCAGCACACAATGAAGCCCTGAGCAAAGAGGACTGGGTTTTCGGAGTGTCCTCCCTACCCCCTCACCCTGTCTGCCCCTTGGCCGCCCTCCCCTTCCACTTGGCTCCCACCCTCTGGAAGCTCTATCTTGCTCAGCCTTGGCTGTCATTTCCAGCAGGTGGGGGCTGCTCATGAGAGGGGGCCAGCTGGGCTCCCTGAGCAGGTTTCTTTGGGCACCCTGAAAGGGGTCCAGGCACATCTGCCTGGAGTTAAGACCTTCAGGGACCCCCAGTCCAGACTGGAGGAAGCATTTCTCCTCCCAGGCCCCAGAAAAAGGCTTGGCAAACCCTTATCGCCTGAGAAGCAGCTGCTGGAGGAATACCTTAGCAGCTGACTCACTGCCTTCCCTTCCTCACAACCCCCTCCCACTGGGCCCCACACCCGGCCTCTGAGAGACCCTGAGAGAAAGGGCAGGGACAAAGCTCCCCCAGCTGGGCTGGCCCAGTCCCCCAGAGGGTGTAGCTAGCACAGTCCTGCCTGGGGCGGCTCGATGGTTGGGCTGGGGGGTACCATGTAAATGGCCTTAGTGTGGGATCACAGTTTTTCTTAGAGATGTGTTTAGTACTAGCATCTCTTGGTACTGCCTCATCCCAGGCGCTGATGAACAATGGACATACTGATGACATTGCCCTCTGGGGTACAAGATCGAATCCCTCCAACAGTTTTCATGGGCCAGGTGCTAGGATCCAGCAGGTGAACAAGATACAGACCCCCACCTCGGGGAATTTTCAGCCTGCAAACAGGCAATTCTGGAGCAGAGCAATGTCTGCTACAGTTGGGGAAGAACTGGGCAATGAGGGGTTGGGGACACTTCCCTATTGTACTTGGCTTCCCTGGGCCTCAGTTTCCCTATCTGTCAAATGCAGATATGCAACTTCCTTATCTCATTGGGTGATCATGAGGATTAAGTAAAATCATGCATATGAAAGCACTTTGGAAAGTTAAAATCACAGTAAAAATGTAGGGTAGATGATAAGTTCTGGCAAACTGGGAAAAGGGGAGGGAGTACCTGCGTTGATGGGTTTCTGCATTTATTTTGTCCCAGAGTCTTTGATCATTCTTCAGTCAGTGAAGCTCAGGCCCAGAGTCTGGCTTTTGGCAGTTGCAGTTTTCTTACTAATAATGGTCACCAACCACTGAGCACTCACTACATACTAGGCACCATTCTACTACATGCATTAATGTGTGTGTGGGCTCTATATGTAAATGGTATATGTACTTTACTCGTTTTATCCTCATAATCCTATAAGGTGAGTGTTAAGCACCTAACAAATATTTGATCTTCATGACAACACTGTGAAATAGGAACTATTATTTCCCTTTTGCAGATAGGGAAACTGAGGCACAGAGAAGCAAAATATTCTGAAGCTTATTCTCAGAGGGCTTCGCTGTTCACCCCTTTAGGACTGGGGCAGGCTTTGAGTATTCCATGCCAGAAAGGGCCAACAGCTCCAGACCTCGAGTCAATCCCCCAGAAGCCAGTCATTACCTCTCACCAGATTGGACTCCAGGACCTGAAGCAACACCTCTCCCACTGCCTCTTCCAACCCACCAGCAAATAATAAACAGCAGTGGTATTTCCTTACATGTTTATAATTCTTTAGAGAGAGAGAAAAATAAGCATCTACTATGTACCAGCCACCGGGTGCTTTATTAATAATAAGAGGCGGGGCACCTGGGTGGCTCAGTTGGTTAAGCAGCTGCCTTCGGCTCAGGTCATGATCCTGGAGTCTGGGGATCAAGTCCCATATCGGGCTCCCTGCTCGGGCGGGAAGCCTGCTTCTCCCTCTCTCACTCCCCCTGCTTGTATTCCCTCTCTGGCTGTGTTTCTCTCTGTCAAATAAATAAAATCTTAAAAAAATAATAATAATTATAAGAGGCAATGTTTGCTGAGTAATTATTATGTACCCAGGACCATCGTCATAACAATCCCAACAGAATCTGTTACCGTCCTCACTGTACAAAGGAGGAAATGAAGCAAAGAATTAACTTCCCCAAGATCTCAGAGACGAATATTTTTCAAACGTTTTTGTTTCTAAGAAATGTATTTTACTTCATTACTGAGTACACACACACACACACACACACACACACACACAAACTAGGACAAAAACCTCACCGGGTATTTAAGTTCACTACATGAAGTGCTGTCTAGTATTTTCTACTCTTATTATTTTTTCTTCAATCCTGGTTGTGACCTAATGGATAGCTTTCATAGCCCATTAATGAGTCTCTAACCCACAGCTTCATGAGCACTGAGTCACAGCTGTAAGTGTCAAGGCCAGGATTCGAACCCAAGTAACATGGCTTCGGAGCCTAATCTCTTGGTGTACAGTACATCTTGGAAAGCAGAGAGTCTGGAGGCATGAGAACAGGTGCAGACTATGCTAATGAGGGGAGAAGAAGCCTTAATAATCCCACCACCTTGCACTCCAGCAAAAGATGCCAAAAGCCACCAATATGCCTTTGGGATGCAAACTTGCTGGCGTAGACACACATTCTTTACTTAGTCTTTCCATAAAGTAGGGTGGATGGAGACTCAGACTCTGGCGGTCTAAGGGCTTGAACCAAGGTTACGGAGCCAGAACGAGAGGCTGGTATTGTCACTTGGTCCAGGGATGCTGTTGCGCTAACCCTTGAGGATAATGACAGCAGGGCTGGAGGGAGAGGTAGTGGTGACAGCAGTGATGGTCATGACAGAAATGATAATAGCTGGTCCCAGGGATGTGGGTAGTGGGGAGGGTGGTGGTGACAATGGTGGCCTTAATGAGGGCAGGAAGAATAAAGGAGGGGTTGCAGTGAGAGTAGAGGTGCTGGCAGGCCTGGGAGCCCCACCACAGCAGCATCTGCACCCCCCTTCCAGCTAAGCTAACCGTCCCCTCCCCCTCCTCCCTCCCTAGCACTTCCCAGAGCACCTGGACCACTTCGCGGAAAACATGGAGGACTTCTCCAACGATCTGTTCAGCAGTTTCTTTGATGACCCTGTGCTGGACGAGAAGAGCCCTCTACTGGACATGGAACTGGACTCCCCGACCCCCGGCATCCAGGCTGAGCACAGCTACTCCCTGAGCGGAGACTCGGCACCTCAGAGCCCCTTGGTGCCCATCAAGATGGAGGACACCACCCAAGGTAAGAAAGGGTAGAAGGGCCCAGAGACAGCAGAGACCCAGAAGGCTCAGGAGGGTTTGATATGAGAGAGAACAAAAAAACAGGAGGTGGCACTTCTCAGAGAGATGTTTGTGGGTGGCCCCTCTGGGAGCCCTTGGGCGTCTCAGCCTACAATGCCCCCTCTGGTCCTTTGAAAGCTTCCCCCCCCCTCAGGAAAATGAGGCTTCAGGAAAGTTGTTGAGGTCACACACACAATAAAATGCTTGGTAGGGACGTGGGAGCAAGCGAACCTCCCACCCTTGCCATCACCGCATTCGCCAGCCTCCAGCACCAGCACGGGTCCCGAGTGTGGTCCTAAACCAGCTGCGCTGTGCGTTCTGATGCTTCTACGAACCACCGTGTGATCTTGTATAGGTTGCTTAGCCTCCCTGGGCCTCTGTTTCCTCAATTGTAAAATGAAGATAATATATGTATCACAGGAATTCTGCCCAGGATTTTTAAATTTATACATCAAGTACCCAGTTTAGTGCCCAGTACATAATATGTAAAGAGAATTAGTGGCTATTTTCATTGTGCCTATAAAAGTCCTGTTAATACTCTAGTGGCGAGCACAGTGAACAGTTTTTAATTCCGCTCTCTCTTCTGAGGACAGTGGTCTTGAATGAGTTTCTTAATATTCTCATCTAATAAATGGGGAGAATAATAGTGCCTGCCACATAGGATTCTTGGGAGAGAGAAAAGAATTCGTAAGTAGTGAGGGCTGCAAGCGTCACTCAGCTAAAGAAGTATGTATGGCTTCTGGGGGTCTTTGAGGTTCCCCAGGGGCAGAGATGGAACTCTGCACCCCACTCTGCTCACCCCTGTGGGGGCAGGGACAGTGTCTGGGGTTTGGATGGCTTCAGGGCTGGGGCTGCAGAGGCCTGAGCTTCCCTGTGTGCCCTGGCCTCTCAGCGAAGCCTCTAGAAGTCACTCCGCGTGACCTCAGACCTCACCCTGGGGGGAGCAGCATGTGGAGTGGACCCCCTCCCCTGGCAGATTCTACATCCCGCCCCCGCCCCCCCCGCTAGGCCAGCCCAGCAGCAACTTGGCCACCCCAACTCTATTTTTAGAGCAATTTGTCTGTGGGCCCTTTGCAGGGGCAGCTTCCCGGAGGCCGGACAGCTGGCCCTGTAATTTGGGAAGATTGCGGGTGTTCCGGGAGCCCTGGGGCAGCCTGTGGCCCAGAGCTGGTGCGCTTAGGCTCCCGACAGGGTGGGGCCTCATCTCTGAGGTGCAGCCAGGCATCACTGACCCCCTCTCTCTACCCAGAGCAGGCCCCAAAGGCCAGAGCCCCCTGGCCCTTCCCTTGCATACTGGCTCCCCAGTCCTCCTCACCTTGCCATGGCCGGGGCCTTGCAGGGCTGACTTGGGGTGCACTTCTGTAGGCACTCATCAGGAAAAGAGGTGATGCCTGCTAACCCTGTGGCCCAGGTGAGGCCACGAGCCCTACTAAGAGGGCAAGAAGTGGACACTGCTCTGGGAAACCTGAACATCACACCTCCCCACCCACATGCCCTCCCCACCCCCATTCCTCCCCACCCCCACCCCATCACCAAGTCCTGAGGATTCTCCCTAAACTTGTCTCCAGTATGTCCCTTCCTCTCCATCCCACTGTCACTACCTTTGCTCAGGCTTCATCTTCTCTCGCTGGACTATGTCACCAGCTTCCTGCGAGTCTCCCTGCCTCCATCTTCCCTCCAGTCAGGCCCTTCTCCACACGCTCACGCAGCATGATTTTTTTCAACATTACAAATCTGAGTGTGCTTCAAAACCCTTCTGTGCTTCCCCATTACCTTAGCCCAGCCTCCAAGGCCACACTACCCCTGCTGGCCTCTCTGGGCCCACCTTCCCCTTCCCTATCCATTCTAACTGCACTATACTGTCTGTGACTCTCACTAGGTCCCCAGCGCCCAGCACAATGCTTAGCTGAAGAGCAGTCATTGTATTAACAATGGCTAACATTTATTGAGCATTTACATTTGTCAGGCACTTTTACAGATGAAGAAGCTAAGGCTCAGAGATGTTAAGCAACTTACCAAAGGTCACCCAGCCAGTCAAGAGGGGTTCAGATCTGTTGTCCATGCTTGCTCTGTGAGCTGCTGAGTGAAGTAGATGCCTTCCTCTCTGGCCCCAGCCTACCTTACAAGTGCCCCTCTCTGCCCTTGCCCGCCTGTACCCTAGCATCTCTCCTCAACCCAGTCTAGAGCAGCTCCCAGGGTGGGGGGGAGGAGGGCAGCAGAGCCCTCTGCTCGAGGAGTCCCCTGAGCCTGGTCATGCCCCCTTCCCCAGACGTGGAACATGGAGCATGGGTGCTGGGACACAAACTGTGCTCCGTCATGGTGAAGCAGGAGCAGAGCCCGGAGCTGCCCGTGGACCCTCTGGCCACCTCCTCGGCCATGACCGCCGCTGCCACCATGGCCGCCACCCCGCTGCTGGGCCTCAGCCCCCTGTCCAGGCTGCCGGTTCCCCACCAGGTGAGCCTGGGGACTGTTCCCAGGGGCTGAGGGAGGGAGGCCGGGGTTGGGGGGGCCTCTGTGGGAAGAGGCCTCCAAAGCCCTGTGTAGCCTGGGGCTGTATGAACTGGGAGCAGTGTGACCCGAGGGGCTGAGGGTCAGAACTCCTGGACCACGCCCTGCCAACCCCTTGGGCAGCCGCTTCCCCGTCCCAGAATGGGAACAAACTGTAGCACCCTCGGAGTAAGCTGGGGCCCCTCACCTTGTACAGAAGGAAGCTGACAGGGATGTAGGCACGGCTGAGTGTCAGGGGCCTGGTCCAGGGTGTCAGGGATGGAGAGAGCACAAGTCAGAAAGCTCTCTCAAAGTGTCGGGTTTTTTAAAAAGAAAAACGAAAATGAGAATACAACAGCTGTGCTATATTTCAGTTGTATATGTTCATGAAATCAATATTTTTTACCTCATACACTCAGGCCACCCTGCCGCCACCACCCTCCCCCCATGATACGCATTCAACTCTAGATTGAACGTTGACATCTGAAGAGCCTCCTGGGAATGTGAGGCCCGGATTCTAGGCCCTGCCTGAGTCCCGCCTCAGCCCTCAGTTGTGCTCTAGACATGTTGCCCTCTCTTTCTTCCTCAGCTTTCTTATCTGTGAAATGGGAGCACGAACTCCCTCTTAGGGGCTTCAAGTCCTGAGTCTACAATGTAAGGGCCACCTTAAAAATCCCTACATTCAAGGTTTGACTGGCTCTGCCCCCTGCTGGCCACACGTCTCACCCGATCAAAATGTATGTATGTGGCCAAAGGCTAACATTAGCCCCTCCCTACCCACCCTCCCAACTGACCCAGAGGACCAAGGGTCAGCTGCAAAGGTGGAAGATCTTTTGTGACCATCTCCAAGATGGCTCAGCGACTCCTCAGTCCTTGCCAAAGCAGGAAGGGAAGGCACAGCTGAAGCAACAATAGCCAGTCTAGGGAGGTTGGGGACGTGCCGCAGAGAGGGAAACTGAGGCTCAAGGAGCTAAGTGACTTGCCCAGAACCACACAGTGAGAAATAATGAGCTGCAGGGCACCTGGGTGGCTCAATTAGTTAAGCATCCCACTCTTGGTTTCAGCTCAGGTCATGATCGCCTGGTGGTGAGATCAAACCTGCTTAAGATCCTCTCTGTCCCTCTCCCTCTCTCTCTCTATCCCTCCCCCATCTCTCTCCCCCTCTCTCTAAAAAAGAACAAAAACAACAAAAACAAAAACCCTACACACAGAAATAATGAACTGCATTCCATACTTGGCCTACAAGACCCAGAAGCCCACACTCCCCACTCTAGTGAGAGCACCATGCCCTTCTGGAAGGTACAGAAACCAAAAGCTGATGTTGTCAGTAATGGGCTGGGTGGCCCACCCTTCTGCATCATAGTGCCTTCTCTGTCACTTGAGGGCTGAGCTGGGGTGTAGACCAGAGTCTCTCCAAGGTCCCTGCCAACTTGAACCTTCTGTGATTCTTACTCATCTGCCTACATTGTGTCCCACCCACAAGATGCTGACCTCTCTCTCTACTGGCTGTGGACCCAGAGGGGAGACTCGGTCCTGAAATTTAGCACCCAACCACACAGTGCCTTCCACAAAGAGAATACCACTTAGATGCATGTTGATAATTGTGTGTAGGAAACCATGCATATTCTTTTTTTAATTAACTAAGATATAATGTATCATTAGTTTCAGGGGTAGAATTTACTGAGTCATCAGTTGCATATAACACCCAGTGCTCATTACATCACGTGCCCTCCTTAATGCCCATCACCCAGTGACCCCATCCCTGCATCCACCTCTCCTCCAGCAACCCTCAGTTTGTTTTCTATGATTGAGTCTCCTATGGTTTGTCTCCCTCACTGATTTTGTCTTGTTTTACTTTTCCCTCCCTTCCCCTATGTTCCTCTGTTTTGTTTCTTAAATTCCACATATGAGTGAAATCATAGGATAGTTGTCTTCCTTAGATTGACTTACTTTGCATAACATAATAGCCTGTAGTTCTATCCACATCTTTGGAAATGGCAAGATTTCATTTTTATGGCTGAGTAGTATTCCATTGTATATATATATACACCACATCTTCTTTATCCTTTCATCTGTTGATGGACATCTAGGCTCTTTCCATAGTTTTGCGATTATGGACATTGCTGCTATAAACTCTGGGGTGCAGGTGGCCCTTCAGATCACTACATTTGCATCTTTGGGGTAAATACCTAGTAGGCCATGCATGTTCTTGATGTCCCTCCTGGAACAGCAAGTTGGAATATAAAGGAAGAGGAATGCGTGTTTGTTTAGAATATAAATCTAGTTCTATCAGTCCCTGGCGATACAACCCATAAGGGATTCCTTATTGTTTCAGACTTCTTTGTCTGGTCTCTTCCTACCCTCTGTGAGTCCTCCCACTACCCCTACACCACCCTAGCCAGGACTTCCGGTCTTGTTTCCTTGTGGACACACCTCCTAACATGTCCCTATGCTCCAGACATGGTTTCTAACCTCTTGTGCCTTTGCAGATGCTTTTCTCTCTGCTTGGAATTCCTTTCCTTTCACTTACCACCTGCCCTATCTTTATCTGGAATATTCCTGTTTATACTTCCAGACTCCTTTCAAGGCTCAGCTTCATAGTGAGCTCACCGCACGCCCGCAGCCAGTCAAGGCCGTCTTCATCGGTTCTACTGTTGCCGTTCACTGAACAACAGCAGTGTGCCAGACATCTCTCCTCTTAGCAACCCACATACCAAGGCCCATGACCTTCACAGTCAACACAGAGCAGCCTCCACCAGAAAGAAAGCCTTGGCCTTGGAAGCCGCAAGAAGTCTTCCTTCTCTAAGCTTAAAGTCTAACTACACTAACTACGTAGCCATCATGCTCTTCTCTTAGGTCTGACTTGACTTCTCTAAACCTGAGAACTTGCCTCTCTTCCTCCTGGGCCCAGAAACCTGAGTCCAGCCACCTCCTTAACTGTGCGGAGCAGAATGCCAGCCTCAGGGAGGGCAGGAGAATGGCGCAGTGGGGACAGCCCCAAGGGCAGCTCATGGAGCTGGACCTATCTCTTCCTCAGGCCCCAGGAGAGATGACTCAGCTGCCGGTGATCAAAGCAGAGCCCCAGGAGGTGAATCAGTTCCTCAAAGTGACACCGGGTAAGTGTGTCCAGAGAGGGACTCTTCCTCTCTAGTCTTTGGCAGACAGCATCCCTGCTCCCTTGGCCCAGCCCAGCCATCTCCCTCAACAACCCCCACAGCTCCCCAGAATATCCTTTCCTCCCTGCCCTGCACATTTTCCATCTGCCCAGCTCCCTTTTCACCCAGTCTACAACTGTCATCTGTTATTGATACCCTTACCCTGTTAGCTAATCCCCCTCCTGTTGTTCACTAATGGAAGCCCACTCTCTAGCCACCCATCCATCCATCCTTCATCCACCCATCCACCCATCCGTCCATCCACCCATCCGTCCACCCGTCCACCCGTCCACCCACTCACCCACCCACCCACCCATCCATCCATCTATCCATCTATCCATCTATCCATCCATCCATCCATCCATCCATCCAGTAAGAGCTCACTAGGCATGTCTGGGGAAGCAGAGACAGAGACAGTTCCTGTGGCCAAGTGGACCACAGAGTAGTGAAGGCCATTTCATAGCAGCCATATGGATTCAAGAAGACAGCAGATTTCCCAGGAGGCCTTGGGGCACATCCCCACATCTGTCAGGGAAGAAAGGAAGAGAGAAAGCTTCTTGGATTGGCGGCCAGAAGGAGAATAGGAACCGAATCTTTCCAACCCTACCTCATCAATTCATCAAACATTCATTGAGCATCTACTAGGTATCAGGCCCTGGGATGAGTAGCACAAGGTTTAGAAAGATGAATAAGACCCGAGCTTCAGGGCACCTGGGTGCCTCAGTTGGTTAAGCGACTGCCTTCGGCTCAGGTCATGATCCCGGAGACCCAGGATCGAGTCCCACATCGGGCTCTCTGCTCGGCGGGAAGCCTGCTTCTCCCTCTCTCACTCCCCCTGCTTGTGTTCCCTCTCTGGCTGTGTTTCTCTCTGTCAAATAAATAAAATCTTTAAAGAAAAAAAAAAAAAGACCCGAGCTTCACCCTCCTATTGCTCACTCCCTCCAAGGGAAGATTCACAGAAGGTAGGAAGGGGCCACTGTGAAAACACACCACCTTGTAGAGTGCTCTTCAATCCCTAAAGCAACTCCACAGACATGACCTCATTGTGTCCTCATGGCTCCCTACAGTCAGTT
This sequence comes from Spilogale gracilis, assembly GCA_004023965.1. NCBI lineage: Eukaryota > Metazoa > Chordata > Mammalia > Carnivora > Mephitidae > Spilogale > Spilogale gracilis. Next base: position 49,965 of record PITA01008930.1, on the reverse strand, counting down.
CACTCTCTTTCAGCAGGGAAGCGAGGCTGGGAGGGGTTAATAAAAATGACTACAGGTCACATACTTGGGGCATGTGACAGCAGAACTTGAACTCAGGCTCCCTGACTCCAAGTTCTAGGCTCTTTACATTATAGCATCCTTAAGAGGCAAATCAAAGTCCAGGGAGGGAGAGAGGACTCCTGCAGGGGCAGCTCCCGGTGGAGTGTGGAAGGATGTGGCTGATCCTCCAGAGCCTCGGCTCACTCTGCAATGATCTGGGCATTCTGTGTTGTCCTGGGAGCTCTCCCTGCAGCTGGGCTGTTGGGCCTCAAGGCTCTCCCCAGGCACTTCCCTGACCACCTGCACCGTGTCAGTCTTCCTGATGCTGTGACCACAGAGCAGCAGTGGCCGTCCTGGCTGGTCTGTGGAAAGCCCGGTGCCTGCTGTCCTGTCACGCTCAAGTTGGAAGTGGAGACCGTGGGATTGCTATGGCTAGATGTTTGGCAATGGGAAAAAGGAAGTGAAAGAGTCTGTTGCTTGCCCAGCCTGACCCCCAAGGGTCTGGCTGTGGGCAAACTCCAGTCACCTCTGGGGTTACCAATGGAGGCTCCAAGGGCCTGGAGGCTGTGAAGTCAGGGGTAGGGGAGGGACTTTGAGTCCGGCCTGCATGATCACCACACCAGGAACCCGGCTTAAAGGAGCCAGGCCTCTGTAGCAACAGAGATGGGCTGGCATTCCGAAATGAAATTCTGGGATGCCAGCACATCTTTCTGTCATGGCAGAGGGGCTTCTGATGGGACAGCTGGTCAGGACCCCAGTATTACATCCCTCACATGTCAGGCCTGGACGACCTCTGAGGTCCAAGTGGAGGTGGGTTGCAACCCTGCTAACCTGGATTCCCCCCTACTCTCCCCAGAGGACCTGGTGCAGATGCCTCTGACGCCCCCCAGCAGCCACGGCAGTGACAGTGACGGCTCCCAGAGTCCCCGCTCTCTGCCCCCCTCCAGCCCTGTCCGGCCCATGGCCCGCTCATCCACGGCCATCTCCACCTCCCCCCTTCTCACCGCCCCTCACGTAAGCAGCTGGGGGCGGGCTGACCCTAGAGACAAGGGATTGAGTAAGTCCACCCCAGGCATGAGCTGTGACGAAGGATCTGGGAGCCTCAAGCCTGATGAGATGGTTCTCATGGATCCCCTTGAGAATTGAGGGAGGGGTGTGCCTGGAAGATGGGAGTGAGAATCTTTTAATCCTGCTCTGGGGTAAAGCGGCGATAAGTAGAGAGGTCCAAGAGGCTGCCAAACCCCCACTGTTGCAGGGACTAGAGCCAGGACTAGAACTCAGCCTTCCTGACCTCCGGTGGGGGATGGCTCAGGCCGGCTTGAGGAGCCCTGCTTGGGGAGTGGGACTCAGGAGACCCCAAACTGCCTGGAAAACACGGAGCTGAGTCCAGTGTGGAGCCTCCCAAGTGAAGACTGTAGGTGTCTGAGGGGGTTGCTGTTTAGGGGCCCCAGACAAGTAAGTTTTGAGGCTGTAGATTCCAGGATGGGGCCTAGGGGCCTCCACCCCAACCCTGCAAGAGTAAACTGAGTGCCTGACGTGTGGGCTCCCAGCACCTTTGCTATGTGTTAGCGGATTTCATCCAGATCCACCCTATTTCAAATTAGGAAACCAAGGCTGAGAGAGTCAAGTGCCTTCCCCGAGTCACGCAGAGTCAATGGCAGACCCTGAATTTGAACCCAAGGCTATCTGGTTCCTAACCAGTATGTCCGACTTCCCACAGAAATTACAGGGGACATCAGGGCCACTGCTCCTGACAGAGGAGGAGAAACGCACCCTGATTGCTGAGGGCTACCCTATCCCCACGAAACTCCCCCTCACCAAAGCCGAAGAAAAAGCCTTAAAGAGGGTCCGGAGAAAAATCAAGAATAAGGTAAAGCATGAGCTGGACCCTGGCCCTGATGCAGGGCTTCCTTGGTGAATTGGAGCCTCTGCTCCCCTGGTGATACTAGCTCTAACATTGAGGGGGGACCCCAGAAATGGCTGTGTGGCCCTGGTAACCCCCGTTTGGGGACCTCCCCCTCTAGATCTCGGCCCAGGAGAGCCGCCGCAAGAAGAAGGAGTACGTGGAATGTCTAGAAAAGAAGTAAGCATCCCGAGCAGGGCGGTGGGCCTGGAACCCACTCCCCCACCTGCCCTGCTCCCCTCCCACCTGTCCTGCATCCCCCCTGCCTGCCCTGCTCCCCCCACCCCGCCTGCCCTGCTCCTCCTGCCTGCCCTGCTCCCCCTCGCCTGCCCTGCTCCACCCCCCTCCTCCTGCCCTGCTCTCCCCAGTGCTCACTCAAAGAGCACCAGAGTCCGGTGGGGGGGTTGGCAGGGGAGTGGTGGGCAGGGCAGAGGTGGCAGCAGTGAGTCTGGGGCCTGCCCCTGAGCCTGTGTCTGCTTGGCCTCCTTAGGGTGGAGACATTTACATCAGAGAACAACGAGCTGTGGAAGAAGGTAGAGACCCTGGAGAATGCCAACAGGTGGGTGATGTCCCCTCATCCTTCCCAACACCCTGTCCTTCTGCAACCAGGGCCCAGCTCTGGCATAGCTCTGGGAGGCAGGAGACTGAGTTCAGGATGGCAGGAACCCTGCAGCCTGGGACCCCTGGCTGCCCATCCTTCTTCATTCACGCATAGCTCTAGACACCTGACAGGGCAGGTGAGCCGCTTAAAATAGTTGGTGAGGGCGGTGGCTTTCAAAGTGGAATTCCCCAGGCCAGCAACAGCTGCCTCTAGGGACTATTGGAAATGCTGATTTTCAGGCCACAAACCAGGCCTACTGATTCAGGAACTCCCCAGGGAGGGCTCAGCAGTCTGTGTTTTACTAAGCCCTCCAGGTGATGTTGACGTACCCTAACGTTAGGGCCCTAATGTTAGAGCCCCTGAGGGAACTGCTCCCCAGCAAGCAGCATCAGCACCACCTGGGAGCCTTTAAGAACTGCAGGATCTCGGGACTCTCCCCCACTTACAGAATCAGAATCTGCATTTCAACAAGATCCTTGGGTGATTCACATGCACAATTCCCTTTGAGAAACCTCAGTATGGGGACCCACAAAGCCCCCCACAACACTTCGCAGCTACCTAAAGTGACAGCCTGGGTTTTTTTAATCCCACTCTGCCATTTTTAGATACTGGAAAAACTGTTAAACCTCTCTGGTCCCGGCTGCTTTGTCTAAGTAGGGATGTTAGAAGCTCCATCTCCCAGGATTCTTGTGAAAATTTGATGAGATGGTGCAGGTGAAGGGCCCAGCACTGTGCTTGGCATTTAAGAATGCTCAATTCATGTTAGCTTTTCTTCTCCTCATTTTTTTATGGTCATTCTGAATGCTTGATAGTGTCTAGCCAGAAGCCCACACTAGGTCTCTAATAATTATTTGCTGGGGAAAATTAAAATGACAAGAGACGACCGCTGATACATAGCTGGTGCTCAACAGAAGGCTTTTTCCTTCCTTCTCCCCCAGCTTCTCCAGCAGGATCCAGCCACTCCCCCAATTGACCTGGAAAATGCCCCCCACTCAGGGAGGGGGCGGGGCCGCACCCTTCACCCCTCTACCTCTGGCGCAGATTTCTTCTCTTGGCCTAAAATAGGGCCAGGCCCTTGGAGCTATTTCGCCACCTGCTGTACATCCTAGTAACTGCAACCCCACTGGCCGGCTAGGTGGAGGAAAGAGACGATTAAACTGTCATTGGCTGGGCGGTGGGCTGAGTACCCCCTCCACCTCCGCCCACTGTGTGCCCAGAGGACCCCATGTTGGGTAGCACCCCGACTCGCCCTCAGGGAGCCCACAGTTAGTGAAGGAGACTGACACGGAAATCCATGAACAGAAACGATGTGCTACAGGTGCCGTGATAAAAGCAACAGCGACACAATACCAAAATGGTAGCTACTCTTTACTGGACCCTCTCTGCACACCAGACAGCTGCCAGACATGGCCTTCTTATCAGCTCCGGGAGTCGTGGGGTACAAAGGAAGGGAGGTCAATGCAGGTGTGGCTGGCGCAGGTGAAGAAAAAGGTGACCTCAGCCCAGGTGGGCCAGACCTTCCAGCCCCACTTTGGCGAGGAGCATCACAGGGGCACCCCGGAGCTCCCACAGGGTGACCACAAGACAGGCCACGAGACAGGCCCCAGATTCCCCAGGCCACACCACAGAGAGCCAAGCGGGAGGTCTTGACCAAAACGGGCACCTGGTGCGGAAGCCACTTGTGAAGCCAGCCCGGGTGTGCCCTGGGAGAGTTCCAGGAGGCAGAAATGCCCGCTGAGGCAGAGCCTGCTGGGTGACCACTGTGCCCTCCTCAGGACCCTGCTCCAGCAGCTGCAGAAACTCCAGACTCTGGTCACCAACAAGATCTCAAGACCTTACAAGATGGCTGCCACCCAGACTGGGGCCTGCCTTATGGTAGGTACTGTTCCCTCACCACAGGGCCACACAAGGACAGGTAGTCCCCAGGCTGGCTTTCTAGGAAGGCAGGCCAAGCTTTGAGGGATTGGCAACATCACCAGGGTATACCACCCTAGTGCCTGGGGAACTGACTCCTGAACACCCCCAGCCTCTTTCACCAAGCCCATGGAGCCTTCTAGAACATGACCTTCCCTGACCAGTTCTAACGTAATGTGGATGTGTAGTGACTCACATGAACCCAGCTAGGGGATAGGGGCTTAAGGATACAGGAGGTTGGGAGACACTTGGTTCTTTCTTTCTGGAATGAATAGTGAGAAGGCTGAGCAAATCTCTAGAAACCCAAAAGAATGTGCAGGGTGTGGTTCAGGTATCTGCAGGTCCCTCTTGCATGCTGTCCTGTGACTGTGCAGCCTGCTGCCTCCTGGCTAATCGCCCCCGGGCCCTCTGAGACCCTCGTGCTGTCACGTGGCAGGCACCATGTGGGCCCGGCTTAGTTCCCTTGTGGCTCTTAGCTCCTCCGGCTGAGAATCTGGTGTCCCTTGTCCCCACACTCAGACCCCCACCCACTCCTTTCTCCCTGTCGTGATTCCCCCACCTTATAGGTGAGAACCGTGTTGACCACTTTCCTCTCGAACACTGCCTGTGGTGGCCCCCCACAATGGGCTGAGATGCCTGAGCAGCCTCCTCCACCTTCTCCAAAAAGGGCGGAAGACCGCACATATAGGGGGTGGTTGGCTCTGGGTGCCGCTTCCTTGGAAAAATACTGAGCTCTTTATACCTATTGATTTGGGGGAGAAGGATTGGGAGTGGCCAGGGTTGCACCCCCTGCCCCAACCTACTCTGACCCCCACTCTCTCCACTACCAGGTGGCAGCCTTGTGCTTTGTTCTGGTGCTGGGCTCCCTTGTGCCCTGCCTCCCTGAGTTCTCCTCCAGCTCCCAGACTGTAAAGGAAGACGCCATGGCCGCTGACAGCGTCTACACAGCCAGTCAGAGTGAGTGCCCTGAGCCAGGCTACCTTCCCTCAGTCCCAACTTCTGGGCACCAGCCAGATACAAGACAGGAACTGGGTTCTGGGTTGGCGACATCTCATTCTACCTCCTGGTTTTGCAGATGGAGAACCTGAGGCCCCCAACGGGCCTATAATTTATTCAACATTAGCTGTGGCATTGGGACTCTACTGCAGGCTCCCTGATCCCAGCCCCCCCCAAGTGTGGCCTGTGGGGGTGGGGGGTGGTTTAGGAGGGAGCAGGAATGTTCCCATACTACCCACCCCTCTCCGGCCCCATGAATTATATATGGTACCAGTGGTAACGGGGCATCTGGCAGGAACAATTAGCACTTCAGGACTGGGATAGCACCTGAGTTTGGATTCAAGGCCGCTTTCCAATCAGAGTTGGTGGGATGTTAAGCATGGGCAGAGGAGGTGCAGCAGTGGTGGGGACTCAGGTAGTTACCATCCCGTGGGGGACTGATGGTGACGTACAGTGCCTAAGAGCGTGGGGCTTTAGCATCCGTTATGTCTGCCATTGCCTCTTGTTAATGGTGTGACCTTGGGCACATGTCTTGAGCTCCCTAAGCTTTCGTGTCTTCATCTGAAAAATACAAGTTGCAGTTCCGCACTCTCCGATCATGGTTGCCATCACAACTAAATGGCAGCAGGCACGCACGCTCTTAGAATGGGGTCTGGTACACTGCAGGCGCTTACTCATTGAGCACATCCCCTCCCTTTTTGAAGACCTCACCAGAGGGGTTATGCTAGGTGGGTGGCAAGGGCAGAACTGGTAGAGAGTGTAGTACAGAACAGTCTGGATTTCCAGAAGCAGAAGGTACTCCAGGTAGACCTGCAGGGGAACTTCCTAAGTGTTCGTGTTTACCAGGAAGGAATCATCAAGCTTGGCAGGAGGAGGAAGAGGAAACAGATGGGGGGTCAGAGAGGGAGGAGACAGGGAGGAGTAGGATTCAAGAAGGAGGGATAGGCAGGGAGAATGAGCTAGACCAGCAGGGCCTTGAAAGGAGGAAGGGGTGGGGAGGGTTAGGGGAAGTGGAGGTGGTGATGGAAAACTACTCCCTGGACAAGCATGGCCTAGAAGAGACAGGACGGTCACAGAGGGAGATGGGCAGCGAGGGTGTGAGAGCTCCAGAGAGTCACGTATCCATTTTCCAAGGCCAGGGGGACGCTGAGATATTTGGAGGTAGAGGAAGCTGGAGGAGAGGAAGGAAGGAAAGGGGGGGGGGAACCAGTGTGGATGAACAAAGCCAGAGTTGGAGGAGGGAGGGAATGAATGAGCGCCTAGGAGAGAAGCATTGGGTTGCAGGCCCTATCTGCATTCCATCTGTGACAGGAAGTAGCTTCTGGAGGGGGCTGGCTTTCAGGGCCATGCATTGCTCAACGGTGGGGAGTGCCCTTTACACAGGCTCTTAGGTCAGGGCCTAAGGGCCCAGAAGGGGATGGTGTATCCTGGAGGCAGGCCGGAGGCCAAAGTACCTGAGAAGCTGGAGCCTCAGTTACCTGTTCTGTGAAATAGGCCTACGCATATCTCCTGCCAGGAGTTTCTGTGAGATACTCGTGATTTGATATACAGGTCACAGGGCTTTGCACAATATCTAGCACAGAGTAGATATCCAACAAACTGTGTTTTCTTTTCCTTCATTTTCCTGAAGGGCACACTAGGGCCTAGAATGGGGAAGAGGGCGCCTGGGTGGCTTTGGGGGTTGAGCCTCTGCCTAGAACCCCCTCAGCACCCCAGCTGGGCTCCTGGCTCAGCGAGGAATCTGCTTCTCCACACCTCCCACCCACTTGTGCTCGCTAGCTCGGGCGCGCACACGTACCCTCTCTCTCTCTCAAAGAAATAAAATCTCCAAAAAAAGAAAAATAGAAGGGGGAGGAGATTGATTCAAGGGCTCAGAGAAAGTGAGTAGTAGGGGTGCTTGGGTGGCTCAGTTGTTGAATGTCTGCCTTCGGCTCAGGTCATGATCCTGGAGGACTGGGATCAGGCCCAGCATCCGGCTCCCTGCTCAGCTGGAAGTCCGCTTCTTCCTCTCTCACTCCCCCTGCTTGTGTTCCCTCTCTAGCTGTGTTTCTCTCTGTCAAATAAATAAATAAAATCTGAAAGAAAGAAAGAAAGAAAGAAAGAAAGAAAGAAAGAAAGAAAGAAAGAAAGTGAGTAGTAGAGGTAGGATTAGAACCCAGTTCTCAGATGCCCCACCCTGATACCCTCTTAGGAAAAACTACTTTCTCAGAGTGCTAACTAAACAGAGTTTCAATCACTTTGTCCATAATGGCCTCATCAAACCACATCTACACAAGGTCGGCCCTAGTATCCCTACTTTACAGATGAGCAAACTGAGGCTCAGAAAGGCTAAAGCAAAGGCCTGACTCGCCAGAGGTCATACCAATGGGCAGTGTTAGGGCTGGGGTTCAGACAAAGGCAGTCATCCTTTACTGCTGGGCCAGGAAAGTGGCTGGGAGGGGGGAGCCTCAGCCCAGAAGCTCACCATGGACTCTCTGTTCAGTGCCCTCCCGGAGCCTCCTGTTCTACGAGGAGGGGGCAGGCTCGTGGGAGGATGGCCGCAGCACCCTGCTGCCTGTGGAGCCCCCAGACGGCTGGGAGATCAAGCCGGGGGGGCCAGCTGAGCAGCGGCCCCAGGACCACCTGCAGCATGACCCCATAGACAGCACCCACGAGACCACCAAGTACCTGAGCGAGGCCTGGCCAAAAGATGTCAGAGGAAACGGCACCAGCCCTGACTTCTCTCACCCCAAGGAGTGGTTCCGTGAGAGGTAGGTGGGTGGCCCCCTTCCTGGGGCCCCAGGCTCCACCCATGCTCTATGGGGATGGGGGGGGTAAGGGGGCAGGACCTGGTCCCCATATCAGCCACGCCTCCCCAAGGTCCCATCCCACCCACATTCTGATCCAGCGGGCAGAGGGGTGAGAAGGTCCTCACTGGACAGGCTCATCCCAGACTTCTGTTCTCTCTCCAGGGATCTGGGCCCCAATACCACCATCAAACTCTCCTAGGCCATGTCAAGACCCAGGACACAGGACGTACCCTCTGGCATCCAGAAGAGGGGTGGTCTTGCTCTCTAACCCGGATCCAACTTGTCCCCCTGCCCCCTGGGCTCCCATCCCGGGAGAAAGGGTTCCACTTCTCCCCCACCCTTCTTTGCCCCACTCTTTACCAGGGCCTCTTCTTTCCCCACCACATTTGGACTGTTTCCTTGGGCCGACCACTCTGTTCTCACCCCTCCCTCCCACAGCCATCCGTCCTTCTCAGATAAACCACTCACTGGGCTGACCCCCTCCTTTGTCATAATGACCAACACGACCACTGCCTCCCCGCCCCCCCCACAACCATACCCATCCACACACCGACACATGCCCCCACCTCCCGCCCTACTGTACAGAGACCAAGAACAGAAATTGTTTGTAAATAATGAACCTTATTTTTTATTATTGCCAATCCCCTAAGATATTGTATTTTACAAGTCTCCATCCTCCCTTCACCCCTCCCTTGTTTTATATTTTATGAAGTTAGTGCGGGCTTCGCTGTTCCCTGGCCCTTACCTGGCCTCCCCCTGCCGCTGCCCAAGCCGCTGGGCCTTTTTATTTGCCAGACTGCTTCCTCCCATCAGCTCAGCACATGCTTTAAGAAGGCAAAAGTAAAAAAAAAAAAAAAGATGCAGCATCAATTCCTGACTTTGTGCCTTTCTTCATGGGGGAGGGGACCAGGACTGGGAGATACGGAGTGAGAAGGGGAAGTTTATCTTCTCTTCTGCCAGGGGTTCACTGGGGGGGCGTGGACACATGAGAGGGCATTTCTTCCGCTTCCAGCCAGGTGCAGGATTCGGACTAGATGCTCAAAGGATTCTAATCCCTGCACCCCGAGGCTCGTCCTCTGACTGCTGACAGTGGAGGCAGAGAGGCATATAACCCACAGTCTTGGCCTTTGGGGATGTGAACTGCTAGGATCAAGACTATCTTGTGGACCAGACGTTGTGCCAGACATTTTTCCATGCTGTCCCCAGTGTGATCTCTTGAGACCGACAGCCAGCATTTCAGCTCGCGCATCCTCTGCCTCAGCGGGGTCAAAGGTGTGGGCTCCACAGTTAGAGAGGTCTGTTTAACTCCTGGGGCTTCCAGGCCCTAGCTGGGTGTGGTAGGCAGAATTCTAACACAGCCTCCAAGCCTCCCAGCCCCTACTCTCCTTCCCCTCCACTCCCTTTCTCCATATACCCCTTCCCTAGGGTATGCAGGAGACCTGTAAATGTAAGGGGATGTCACTATCATAATTAGGTGACCTTTTACAGCACAAGTAAAGAGATTCTGCAGGTGTAATTAAGGTCCCAAATCCACTGATTCTGGGTTCATCAAAGGGGAGATGATCCTTGGTGGTCCTGGATTAATCAGGTGCATACCATTTTTAAAAAGGGACTAGGCTTTTCCTGAAAAGAAACAGTCACCTGCTGGCCTTGAAGCAAACAGCTATGTGTGAACTGCGTGGAGGTGGCCTCCAGGAGCTGAGGGCCTCGGGGCCAGTGCACTGAATTCCACCAATAACTTCAACACACCTTAGCTCCGCTCCAGATGAGACATCCCACTAGACAGTGCTGACTTTGAGCCATGAAAACTGAGATCATCCACATGTCATCTTAAGCTGCCACGTTTGTGGTAATTTGTTACACAGCATAGGAAAGTAAGATACTGTGTAACTTGAATCTCTGAGTCTCCATTTCTCCATTTGTAAAACGACATAACACCCAAAGCATGAGGTGGTTGTGGGGATTCATCGAGGTAAGTTATGTAAGGGTCTTAGAGCAGGTCCCGGCCTGAGGTGACTCCAGGAAAGATCAGTTGTGCATTCAGAAGCAGTATCAGTCAGCGTCCTAAGGGCCAAGCTAAGGGGTGCTGTCATAGCACAGAGGAGGGTACCTCACCCAGACTTGAGGCCTTCCTGGAGGAGGTGACATGGACTGTTGGGAGTAGGCAGGAGAGAGGAAAGGAGCATTCCAGAAAGAAGGCAAGCATCCGAAGCAAAGGCCTCCAAGATGGGAGAGAGCAGAAAAACTTCAAGGAAATTCAAATCGTTTGGAACAACCCGATGGAAGAGAGCAAGGAAGCAGAGATCTGAGGCCAGATGGTGACCAGGGGCCAGATCCCAAGGAGCCTCGAATGCCTTCCTAAGGCATTTGGACTTCATCACACAAGCTTGATACTTTTCCTACCCAGAAGCAGGGCACGGTGGCAGGATGTGCCTACACACCAGCTGCCCACCAGAGGAAAAGCTGGACAAGACCAGACAGAATTATGGAACCTCAGAACTGGCCATCAGTTCCCATCCTCTCTCCCTCTTCCTCCCCCAAGCCTCGTAGGGACTTCACTGCCTGCTGTTGGACACCAGTCTGAACTACTAGAACACCCAGGCCTCCACAGTGAGGCCTGGGCTAATGAAAGGCTGGGCTCCTAGCCCTAAACTCTAGCTCATTAACAATAACTTTTAGCAGCTCTCTTTCCTGAGATTCATCTGTTCCCTCTGTTAGTCACCCAACGAACTGTCCTCAAAGACTAGTCTGGTGGTAGAGGCTGGGGAATAACCCAGCCATCAGGGCTGGTGTGGTGGAGGAGGAACAGAAGAGTGTCACGGATTTCAGACTGGGTGGGTCAGGCAGGGCAACTCAGAGGGGACAGCCCTTGAACTGAGTCTCAAAGGATGGGTAGGAGTTGGTAATGTAGAGGGGTAAGGGTGTTGGGGGTGGAGAGACTGGCCAAGGGCAAAGGCATGGAGCTACGAGAAACAGGGCCAGGACTGAAGTAAGGCACGGGGGTTTGGGGTCTCACAAGTATAGAGGTGCTTATACAAATAAGCCTGAGAATGAGCCCCTCAAATGGTACACCCAGGCTCTCAGCTAGCCTCACCTGAGTCCCAGCCATGGTGAAAAGGATGGCCCTTTTGGAGATCTAAACCAAGAACATTTCATTCTGAAGGTGATGGGGAGCTGCTGAATATTTTTAAGCCAGAGAGTGAGATCATCAGATTTGCCTGTCCCACGGCTCTGCAGGGGGTATACAAGGATGAGACAGAGTCCAGAGATAATTAGAAAGAATTAGCAACAGCTCTGACATCAAATTACTTGAGGGTTTGCGGGAGTGAGGGCAGAGCCTGGGATGACATGTTAGTGTCTGACATGGGGGCCATGGTGGATGATGGGATCATTGGAGGAGACAGGAAATACAGGAGGAAAAGCAGGTTTGGAGAAAAAAAGAATTCATCTGAGCACATCTCAAAGTTGAGTTGCCCGTAGAATGTTCCCATTGACATGCAAATCTAGGGCTTAGGAGAAAGGGATCCCTGGTGGAGATAAGGACATTGTCTGCATCCTGTGGTCTGTTAAAGTCTTGAGTCTACATACAGTGAAGAGAGATGGGGGCAGAACTCCAGGAATATGGACATGAAGAGACAGTGGAGGGTGAGGAGTGAACCGGGAGGCTGAGAAGGAATGATGGGAAAGGGGAAAAAAAAACAGGAGAAGAGAGTGGCCCAGAATCCGACAGAGGAAAGCCTCCAGGAGTGGAGGTCAGTGGTATCAGACGGCATCCAAGAGGCTGGGAAAGATAAGAAGACAAAGTGTTTGCTCACTTGGACAATGAGGAGGTCACCAGTGACCTTGGTCGGAGCTGTGTTGGGGAGTGGTGAGGCAGAAGTGAGAACAGGAGGGACAGATGGGAAGGGGGACAGGAGGCCCTGGGGATGTAGCGAGTTCTTTCAAGGAGCTCTGCTAGGAAGGAACAGAGGGTGATGGCACCTAGAGGGCAGAAGTAGGAGACATCAAGAGCAATTTGGGGGGGGCGCCTGGGTGGCTCAGTTGGTTGAGCGACTGCTTTAGGCTCAAGGTCATGATCCTGGAGACCCGGGATCGAGCCCCGCATCGGGCTCCCTGCTCGGCGGGAGGCCTGCTTCTCCTGCTCTCAGTCCCTCTGCTGTGTTCCCTCTCTAGCTGTGTTTCACTCTGTCAAATAAATAAATAAAATCTTAAAAAAAAAAAAAAGAGCAATTTGGGGGCTCTTCATCTTTTTTTAAAAAAGTTTTTATTTAAATTCCGGTTAGTTAACATACAGTACAATTTTATTTTCAAGCATACAGTATAATGATTCTTTTGGATGGGAGAAAGTTGACCGTGGTTATTTCTAGAAGACAAAGAGCCCACAGCGAGGGAAAAGGATGAGGCAGGTGGGGCAAGGATCTACAGAGTAAATGGAGAGGTTCACTCTGGACCAGAGAAGGCCAGACAAAGGGAGGGAACTCTGCAGGTGCCGAATGTGGGGAGACAGGAAGCTGATACAGCCTCCCAGTGAGTGTGCAGTTAGGGAATGAGGCAATGGAGAAGATTGGCTTGGGAGTTAAATTGGGGTGGCAAGGGGAAGAGGCAAGTTTGAAATAACCACTCACAGGAGTGGGAGACCAAGCTGACTTTTGGTGGGACCTCTCATAATTTACTTCTTCATTCATTTAACAAATATTTACAGGATGTCCTTTATGTGCATGACACCATGCTAACATTGGAGCACAAACGAGACCGGGATCCTGATGCCAAAGGGATTAAAATCTAGCAGTGCCTGGGTGGTGCAGTTGGTTGGGTGTCCAACTCTCAGTTTCAGCTCAGGTCTGATATCAGGGTTGTGAGATCCAGGTCCCCAGCGGGCTCAGGGTTCAGCACAGTCTGCTTGAGTTTCTCTCTCACTCTCCCTCTGCCCCTCCACCCCCAAATAAATAAATAAATCTTATTAAAAAGATGGGGAGGGGTACCTGGGGGGCTCAGTTGGTTAAGCATCTGCATTAGGCTCAGGTCACAATCCCAGGATCCTGGGATCCTCGGACTCCCTGCTCAGTGGGAAGTCTGCTTCTCCCTCTCTTTCTGCCCCTCCCCCCACACTTGTGCATGCACACAAATGCACTCTCCATATATATACCAAATAAATAAATAAAATATTAAAAAAAAAAAAAAACTAAGAACATCGAAGCTTCCTAGAGCAACTAACCGGGAGATTTCAGGGCTTGGTGAGCTAATCTAAGTGAGGTCATCTGCGATCATCACCTTATGCCTGTCCACCCAAGACAGTCTTTCTTGCCCCTGTAAGGATGCAGGGTTAATCCACTAGCACAAGCCACCTGTTGACATTGGACCTCCTTGGGATTATGCATCGCATCCCCCACATGTCCCTGGTGATGGAGCTGCAGCCTCCACACTCTGCCAGCAGCCAGCTTTGCCATGCACACAGCTAATGGCTGTGCCGGTGCCAGTCATCCCGTGCAGATCGCCACAGCAGACCTTTGGTTACACCTGGAACCCGAAGCCCTAGAAGCAGGAAGAACAACTATGGGCCATGCCTGGAGCTGGAGTATGTCAGAGCGAGGATCCAACTCCAGAGGGCTAGAAGGTCCCAGGAGCCATCTGGCCAAATTGGGGTGTAGGTAACAGGGTCACTGGGGGAGCCAGGCTGGGAACTCAACTCCAAAGGAGGTTCAGTTGCTTTGTTGTCAGAGCAGCAGTTAAGGGCGGAGGTCTTGATGTCTGCACTGCACTTCAGTGGGTGACCTTGGCAAGGCACCCAGCTCTCAGAGCTTCAGTGCCCTCATCTGTGAAATAGTCCCCACCCTCATAAAGGTGCTGAGAAGCAAGTGAAAGCTTGCACACAAAGCTCTTAGGCCAAGGTCAGCTATGCAGTAAACATTCTAAAAGGCATTAGCTATTATTTTCTGAGCGCAGAGGCAGTGGGCTGGAGATGATCACAGCTGTTGCAGCGGGAGAGGCTGTAGAAGGTAGTCACACTGGTCAGGGGAGAGGACCTTCATTTTTCCCTTGGATTCTTGGGAAGTGAGCAGAGCAGCAGCTCATTGATAATGATACGAGTCAGCGAGTCAGCAGCTGGTCCTGGGAGGGAGAGGTGTGAGGACAGAGGGGAGATGCTTCAGTTTAAAAAGAATTGAGGGACGCCTGGGTGGCTCAAATGGTTGGGCGACTGCCTTCGGCTCAGGTCATGATCCCGGAGACCCAGGATCGGGCCCCACATCGGGCTCCCTGCTCTGCGGGAAGCCTGCTTCTCCCTCTCTCGTTCCCCCTGCTTGTGTTCCCTCTGTAGGATTGAGTGGGAAGAGCTCCACAGGCAAGAGCTGGAGGGAAAACCAACCTGGAAACCCAGCAGCTAGGTAGCTGGTCGGGAATGTCAAATCTAGCCAGAACTACCATAATTCACGGTATAGGAGGTTAGCTTGAACCAGGCTGCTTGGAAAATTAGCAATGCCAAGGGCACATTGGGAGGTGGGGGGGGGCGGCTCCCAAGTATACTGCCCCACCCCCTCCAACAGCGGGCTTCTTTAGAACTCAGATTTAGGGAGGAAGCTCCTCTGTGGCCAAGAAGTTTAAATGCATGGGGTCTCTGGGTGGCTCAGTCATTAAACGTCTGCCTTTTAGGATCCAGCTCCCGCAGGGGGCTATAGGGCTATAGGGCTTCCTGCTCAGCAGGAAGCCTGCTTCTCCCTCTCTCGCTCTCCCTGCTTGTGTTCCCTCTATGTCCCCTCTCCCGCTGCATCTCTATCTGATAAATAAATAAAATATTTTTTAAAAAAGAAGTTTAAATGCAATTCCATTTATTTGACTCATCCAACATGGTCGGGCTGGACCGAGAGAGATGGGAGGAAGAGATGACGCTAGCCCGGGTCCTGCCCTTTGGGGATTCTATTTATTAAATAAGTGATTTATTTGCTTGAATCATTTGAATGACATCTCAGTGTCCTCATCTGTAACATGGAGGAAGTGATAATATCTACCACCCAGGGTTGTGGTGAGAATCAAATGAGATGCTAGTTATTGTTTGAGTGTGAAGGGGAGAGCCCTGACTGAGGCCCAGGAAATAGTGCAAGGGCTAAAGGAGGGAGATGACATCTGAATCAGGGAGGGGTTCGTGGGGGATGTGGCACTTGAGAATGGCCTTGACTAATGGACAGGATTCGAGGGAAGAGGACACACTCCAGGCAACTGGAACAACCTGAGCAAGTGGCCGTCCAGAGGAGGCCATCCAGTTGGATGCTGAGCAGCTGTCCCCCCTTGTAACCCATTCTCTACCTGGAATCAGGTCCTTCCCACCTCCCTGGGCTCACAGTCAGTGGCCAAAGATAAACCATAGACTAGACTAGACACAGACTAGATACCTGCTGCAGAGGGCAATGGGGTCTGGGAGGAAGGAGCTTAACTTTCAACTGGAGCAATCCAGGGAGACTTCCTGGAAGAGTGGGCATTTGAGTGGAGCCCCAGAATTTGAAATACATCAAAAGGAGGAGATTGCAGATGAACAATGCTGTACAGACCTGATGCCAGTTCCCAGAATAAAGAGTGCAGATGAGTGGAAGGAAATAGATGGAACTGGAGCTTAGGATGTGGGAAGATGGAAGCAGGCCTTGAATGCCACGCTAACATATAGACAAAGGGAGACCTTAAATTCCACAGATGGGGAGTAAGTGCTATGGTCAAAGGCTGGCTTCAGGAAGATGAGTCTGGGGCAGTGAAAAGGAGGTTTTACATCTGAGAAATTAACCAGGGTCCCATCATCCACCAGATGTGAGATTCAGATGATAAACATCTCAAGGGCAAGAGGAGAGGATGCAAGGGGGAACCATGGTATTTGGAGGCAGAAACAGAGGAGTCCAAAATGGACTCCAAGGAGAGATCTCTAGTCCTTCCTTTCTGAATTGGTTTCATCCTCTCCCATCAGGTTCAACTGATTGATCCAAGAGGATGATTCAACCTTCTGGAAGACCCTGGCACAAGAGCCTGTGTAAGGTCATTGGAAGCAGCTAGCTGGGCCTTGAGAGATCTGGGCTCCGGGGTGGGGCAGCACTCCAACCCACACCAATCCCCAGCTAGGGATCCCTCTCCCGGAATGGTCGGGAAGAGCTCTAGACCTAGAGATGGTGTTACCGGCAATCAAGCCCATCTCTGAATTTAAGCACCCAGAGCATTTTCCCTTTACTGTGCTCTTTCCCAAATCTAACTGGGTCTCTAAATTCTCGTGGCGCCGACAGGGTTAAAGCCAGCTCCTGTAACCGCCCCCGACCCCCCCCTCCTGCCCACCTGCCCGCCAGCCACCGCGAATGCGGGAGCCGGAAAGCGCGGGACTAGGGCTGCAGGGCGGGTGGGGGAGAGATGCATCACAGCAGCTGATTGACGGGCAGGGCGGTGATTGGCAGCTGCTGAGAAGCCTGGCGCGGGGAAGGTGGTGCAGGGGTGGGCTCTGGCGGGCGCCCCACACCCCCGGCCTCCGCCCGGGGCAAGGTTCGTGCCCGCCGCCGGCTGGGCCGGGATCGCTCCTTCGGTGCCCAGAGCCTGCTGGCTGGGCGGGGCGGCGCCCTCCCCCACCGGACCCCGCGGGCAGGCGGGTGTCTCTAAGGTGACACTCTGGTGCGCGGCAGTGGCGGCGGCTGCAGGAGCGCGCTCGCCGCCCGGGCTCCAGCTCGGCTCGGGCTCCGGCTCCAGCCGTCCGGGGAGCGCCCCAGCGCTCACGACGCAGCACCCCGACACCCACCAAGGACCCCCGGGGGCGCGGGAGGATACCCGCCAGCCTTCCCCAGGCGCGTCGCCCAGCAAATCGCCGCTCCCGTCGTCAGAGCCCCGGCGTCGGGAGGGACGTGCGGGCCACAGGGCTTCCCTCCCTTCCTCCCCACTTCGCGTCCCCGGGCCCAGAAGGAGGGGAGACTGAACTTTAGCCGGGAAACCCGAAAGGCCGCAGAAGCCGCGGGAAGAGGACGGCCGCGGGATGGCCGAGGGGCCAGGCGGCGCAGGGCCCCGCGGGGACGGGGCTGGCGGCGGCCGGGCAGCCGAGGAGGAGGTGGTGCGGCGGCGCTGCCGGCGGGGGGAGGAGGCCGAGGTCTCGCAGCTGTGGCCCGAGGGACCCCGGGGCATGGCCACTGTGCCCCCCGTGGAGGAGCAGTTCCGCCAGATGCACCTACGCAAGCAGGTGTCCTACAGGTAAGGAGAATGGGGGCAGAGGGGAGCGCAACGCTTGGGACCATCCCCCCTTCAGTCAACATTCACTGAGGACCCGCCGCTTGCCAGGGGCTGCTGTAGGCCCTGGGGATTCAGAAATGACTACCAAGGGGTCTCTGCTCTCCGTGTGCAAGGGGTAGGGGGGGCTTCTGGGAGCCCCTCTCTCTATGAACCGCCCTATTCATTGGACACGGAATTACTGATGCTGAGTACCAGACACTGTACTAGGCGCTGAAGAGAGAACCCAGACGTGATCCTCACAAACCCCTCTCTGCTGAGGAGAGCCAGGAGATGGCTCCTGGCCCTTCTTCTGGAAGAAGAGGGACACCCCCCCACCCCCTGCTCAGTCAATAGGCCTTTACCTGAACTTTCCTGTGGGTTGACCTTGTGCTAGGCACTGGCTTGTAGAAGTGACTAAGGTGCTTCCGACAGCCAGGGCTGAGGCCCTGCTGCCTAAGGGTGAAGCAGGAATCTCTTCCTGGACCTCTTCATCCTTACTGGCATCCCCAGTGGGAGAGTGAACCTCTCACTTCCCTGGAATCTTCTGCCTGTGAAAGATTCCTAGCCTCCTGGGGCCTGCCATCTCTGTCCCATGGGGGAAGGGGAGGTCCTGGAGGAATCAGCTGCAGTGGGCCCCAGAGACCACATTTATGACTTAGAATGGGGTGAAGGAGGGCTGTCCCTACAACAAGAGTGGGAAGTTACCCAGAGGAGGGGTCTAAGGAGTGGGTGGAGGCAGGGCAGGGACAGCCTCCCCTTCCTCTTCCTCTCCCAGACCACAGCCTCAACTTGGACTTGCTGCCCCTCTAAAGCCCCTAGACCAGAGAGACCTCCTCTGGAGGGTCCAGTAGGGACACTGAGGCATCTAAAGTCCTTGAGGCCTTCAGCCTGGTTAGAGAGGACAGGCTTCCTGTTTGTTTGCAATCTGGGCCCTTGAGGTGCATCTCTGTCTGCCCTGCCTCTCCCTAGGGCTTCTGGGAAGGTATTTCATAAAACTGGCCCAGCCCTGGGAGCTTGAAGGTCTTGAGTGGACTATGAGACCATTAAGCCTCCATCACTTGAGGGAGGATAGAAGAGAAGAAGAGGAAACTTCACCATCATGAAGTGAGATGCTCAGAATAAATAGGAAGTAGGGTGGGTTCACGTGGGCTCTACTTTCACTTTCTGGGGTATGTAAGGAATTGGGGGCTCCATTTCCAGTTCCTCCAGAAATCCAGGTTGAGAGAAGGTCGTCATCTGTCCCCTGCCTTCTGGTTGCAGATAATAGAGCCCCTGAAAGTGCTCTGGGGGAGGAAAGAGGACCAGAGACTAATGGGAAATGGAGCAGAGAATGTAGAATCCTGGAAGAAATATTAGCCTGGGAGTCCAGAAACCTGGCCTATATCTCACTTCAGCCAAGGCCTTACTATATGTGCTTGAGCTAGGCAACCTCTCTGTCTTTGAGCCTCAGTTCTTCATCTGTAACATAAGGGGATGACCCCCAAGATTTTCCTTGGCTGTGAAACAGAGACATACAGCATCTGAAACTGGAAAGGAGGTCAGAACGGGGATGGGGGGCGGGGTTAAGACTTAGAGGATGGGAAGCAGAGAACAATGAAAGCTAAGATGGGACACTTTGTATGTGTGTGCGCATGCACATGCCCTCCCCCCAGCTCCCCACAGAAGCAGCGGCAAGGGCTGGGATCCCCCCAGGGTGCTTCCTGAGTTGACACCCCTCCACAGCCCAAACTCTAGTCACAAAGGATGCAGGGTGGCCCAGCTGTGGCTTCTCTCTAGCTGTGAAGGGATCAGGAGACTGACAGGTCCCCTGTATGAGGGCTACAGGAGACAACACGGGGGGTGGGGGGCTCCAGCCACCACCCCTGGAAAGATCATGCAAAGGACCTCCTCACACCCTGTAGTCAGGCCAGGAGCCCGATCTCAGGACCAGAGCAGCTCAAGGCATCAAGGCAAGAGCTCCCCTGGGAGAGGGCAGCAGAAGCCCTGGAAAAGCACAGCCCTGGGCTTCTCAGCGGGACCCCGGTAGGATGAGCTGGATTTCTGGCTAAGCCCTCCCATGTGGCTGCAGTTCTACATAACCTGGTGACTGATGTCACCTTTCCTGGTACAGGTCCTGGGGTGGGGGATGGGGGCGGCTGGCAAGCCTCAGGGGCCCAGAGGGGTCTTTTTCACATCCTCCGCCTGCCACAGTTCCATGCAGCTCTGGCTCAAAGATAAACCTCCCACCCCGCTGTGAGGAGTTGCTAAGAAAAGCAGTTGAAAGCCCTTCACAGAGAGAAAAGGCTTTTAGACAGAAACGCGGGGGCACAAAAATCCGAGGGATGGAAGCGGAAGCAGGATTGAGGCCGGGCTATCTCTGACGTAAGTGAGGGGGCTTTCAGCAGGACACTAGAAGCTTTTAGGGACATGATGGCTTCTGGGAAATAGGTTCTCAGGGCCCCATTGTGGGCTGGATGCAGCCCTGCCAGCTGCTTTAGGTGGATGAAAGATGGCAGTTCTGGGCCTCTAGTGACTCTGGGTGGGCAAGGGGAGTGGGGGGAACTCCTCATATCCACATTTGGGCTTGAGGGAAGCTATCTCCCCTATACTTGAGAAAGTCCTGCATGCTCAGGATTGGGCTCAGGAGACGGCTGGAGGGCAGCATCCAGCCTGGAAAAAGCCAAAGGGTCAGAAGAGGCAGAGCTGGGGCCTCTGGAGCTAAGCCCAGGGGTCACCACACCAGGTCACCTGGGGATTTTTTTTCAAAAATCCTTTGTAAAGTTCTATCCCTGGAGACCCAGTTATCGGTAGTCTGGGGTTGGACTTGAGCATCTCAACAGGTGATTTGAGTAGTGAAGCACGTTTAGAAACCTGTAAAGAAGCTGGAGAAAGGGCGCCTGGGTGGCTCAGTGGGTTAAGCCTCTGCCTTCTGCTCAGGTCATGATCTCAGGGTCCTGGGATTGAGGCCCGCGTCAGGCTCTCTGGTCAGCAGGGAGCCTGCTTCCTCCTCTCTTCGCCTGCCTCTCTGCCTACTTGTGATCTGTCAAATAAAGAAAATCTTTAAAATAAATAAATAAATAAATAAATAAGCATATTGTTAAAAAAAGAAAGCTGGAGAAAGAAAAGGTAACATGTAAGCTGAATCACTCACATGTGATTGACAGGGGGCCCCCCCTGAGCTGGGCACTCTTATGGCCCCAAAAGGACCCTGAAGAAGGACCAGTCCCTCCATCTATAATTCCGGCCCTGGGCCAGGTGCTGTATGAGATGACAGTGTGGGACATGGCCTTCCCTACCAGTCAAAAGTATGATTGGTATGGGGCCAGACAGTGAATATTTTGGGCTTTGCAAGTCCCACAGTCTCTGTCACTGTAGCGCAGAAGTGGCCACAGACAATATGTAAATGAATGAGCATGGCTGCATTCCAGTAAAACTTTATTTATAGACCCTGAACTTTAAATTTCATATCATTTCCACTGTCACAAATATTATTCTTTTGCTTTTTTTCCAACCACTTAAAATTGTAAAAACCATTCTTAGCTCACAGCCATCCACAAACAGGCAGCAGGCCGGATATGGCCCATTGGCCATGGTTTGCCTAAGCCTGATCCAATAGACGGGATGGAACAAACACACGGAAAACACAGTGATGGGTGGCATTGAGAATCAACCTGGCTGTGGGGCAAAGATGCACGTGCATGCCCACTGAGAGAGGCATTGCACACACATGCTGTCTTTGGGGTCAGAGAGACCTGGGTTCTAATTCCTAGTTGGTTCAGTCACTTTCCCCTCTGACCCTGTTTCCTCATATGGAAAACAGAAACAACAATACCCGCATGGGAGAAGGGCTGGGAAGATTAAAGATGATAAGACATGTAAAGTTCCATACTCATAGCAAGGACGAGATACAAGTTAGGAGATCTTTGGCCCTCTAGAGCTGGACCTCTGGGGGTGGGGGGCGGGTGTCAGGAAGGCCCCTGAAGGAGGTCGGCCCTGAGTGATGGATGGATAAGAAGACATGGGAGTGGCAGAGTTGAACAGAAACTAAACAAGGGCTGAGCATGGGTGCACGTCCCAGACTGTGGCCCTCCCCCTACCCCCTCCACCCCCAGAAAAGGGCTGGAATGGGGAAGCAACTGGGGGCACCAACGGGCAGGGAAGGGTTCCCCTCCTGTGGGCACAGCTCCTCAAGGGAGGGGCACCTGATCCAACTCTCCCTGCTGCTATTTACCAGAAGCTAAAAATAGCCCAAGAGTGACAGGGAGATGGGGCCGATTTGTAATTTAAATAGCAATGGGATAAAGCAAGGAGCTGCAAGAGATCACATTCTGTCCTGAATTAAAAATGCAAAAACCGGGGGCAGAGAGCTGAGCTGGAGCTGGAGGAGGGGTCCGCTGCCAAAGGAAGCTGGAAGTTGGGGGGCTCTATTTTTTTCCTTCCTTTAAGAAGGGCAGGGACCAGGCCCAGCCTGGAGACCCTCCCCTCGGGGACCTGAGGTGGGGACCTGAGGTTCTCGATGACTAGTGAGTCAAAGGCCACGGAGGGCAGTGCCCAAAGGTGGGGCCAAGAGCATTGCAGGGATTGGAATTCCAGAGAGGGGCTTCTCCAACCCTGTTTTGGCACACAGTACTTGGGACCCCCTGCCCCACTCCCCGGAGCTCATGCTCCCACCCCACCACCAGCGGAGCACAAGCCATGAGTACAAGCCATTACGGTAGGCATTTCGGAAGGAAGCTAGGAGGACCAGTTTGAGCAGAGGCATTTGAACGGATGCTTCTCTGACGTGCTGCTGAAACAGTAGCTCAGGGCCAGGGTCGGGAGGCCTGGCTTGGAGTCTCGTTTTTGCTTCGACTGGTACTTCAGAGCAAAGTATTCAGACAGGCCCCTCAAGGGTCGAGGTCCCAAGGACAAGTGTTGGCACTGGCTGGGAGAGACTTCTCTTCAAGGATACACAAAGTGGGGAGGGAAGGCATGGGGATGAGATTTGGCTTCTGCTGAGCTCGACTGTGCTTGACTATGACGAATGCCCTCGGCCTACAGATGTCCGCAGAAGGAAAACTAAGCAGTGTTCAATGAGTAAGTGGGGATTTGAGGGTTACTGGGCAGTTCCCTCCAAAGCCCTTTTTACTCTCTCTGACTTCCAAGGGCCTGGACTTTCATCTGATCCTGCCCCAGGGGCTTGGCTACAGCAGGGCTGGGAGGGAGCTCCTTTGGGCTGATCCAGCTGACCCAGAATAATGGAAGAACCACTAGGTTCCTTTCACCTCCAGCCTGGTGACCTGGGAGGTGCCCAGGGACAGTTTCCAAGAAAGATTGTGGTTTGAGGGACTGCCATTGAACTTCTAGTGCTATCCCCACAGTGGGGGAGGATCCTAGCCTGCCCTCCCGATTTCTTCCTGCACATGACTTTAATGAGGCTGCCCAGAAGGAGTCTTATCAAATTTCCATCTGTCACTAGCCAATGGCATCTGCATCCCTACTCGGGTACATCTGTCTCTTCTTTAGGGACAGAGGTCAGCAATCAGCAGGTGCTATTGGGCTTCGGGTGGCTCCCAAGGGCTTCAGCAGGTGCCTGGAGGACAGGCTTAGTGGCTGAGGAGGGACACAGATTCAGAAAGTTCACCATGGCCGCTAGCACAAACCAGAAGCCAGTCTCCCTCCTTCTGCTCAACCTATTGGGTACCTTTATTCAGCACTTCTCCATTTCCATGGGAAGTTACTGAGCGCAGACTCAGTACGGAGCTAAGAGCCAAGAGCAGCTCAGGGGTCAAGAATCTTGTAAGGAGACAAGACTGATGTTTACTAAAGGTCGCATGATCTAGGAATATTCCTGGGAACAGAAGTCAGTGTCAGAGATAAATCAGTGGCGTGAGAATGCTGGCTCTAGGGCAGCATTCGAGATTTAGGTGTTTATAAAATATTTGTCATACAAATGAATAAGGCTGGGAAGGAGAGTCAAATGAAACCCAGAGATGTTAAGTAACATGCCCAGAGTCACACAGCGAAGGGCTGGAATCTGAAGCCGTGGATTCTGTGTCTGGGCCTCTTTTCACCTTCCCGCTTTTGCTTCTTGGGCCTGGGTTTGGAAGGATGGAGATCCTGACTGGTCAAGCCTGATGGACAAGCAGACAGGCCAAAGGGAGCACCAGAGGTGGAAGGGATTGGCAGGGGTGAGGGTGGCATGTTAAGACAAGTGTGAAAAAAAAGAGAAGTAATGTTTATTGAGCACCTACTGTGAGGCAGGCACCAGCATGGTGAGAACTGAGAGAAAATCTTCACAGGGAAAGCCTGAACAAAGAGGGGGGGGAAAAAGACACCTGGAACCTGAGCATAAGGAGCTTCGAAGGTCAGGCCAAGGAGGCTGGCTGGGCTGGTTTTGAGAGCAGAGGCTGTCCAGATTGTGGGCTGAACATTTCGTGCCCTGGTACATTTCTTTTCCCCAGCTCCCTCTTGCTCATCCAGGCCACTGAAAGTAGAACACCTCACCCTCTGGGGGCTCAACAAAGCCCAGAATAATTTTCTTACCCAGATTCCTCTTCCTATGCGTGTCTGGGTGCATTCTGAGGGGTCCCCAGCTCCCCAATGCTGGCACATGTTGTCCTAGGAACTATCAAGGGCATCCTCCCCAGAACCGTACACCTGTCCCTTCCAGTCTTATCCTCCCAACTCCACCTGGAAAGTACTGGCAGCTTGGAGGAGTACAAGCCTAAGGGGATCCTGCTCCCACAGTCAGGACTGCTCCGCCTCTCAGAGCCTCCAGCCTGCCCAGCTTCCCCTTCACGAGTCACATTTCCTGCTCTCTGCTGCTCCGGGGCTGCCAGAAGCCTCAGACTAAAAACAAGCCCAGCCCCATTTCCTCTGTTTAATTGCTCAAGCTCCTTGCTGAATCCCTGGGAGAGGAGGTCATGGCCCTGCAGCAGCTGCCTTCTAGAAGAGACCTTGGCCTGGCTGGCAGAGTCTCTGATGGGCCACAGCATACAGGTCCTGCCCAGAGAAATTCAGAGATGACGGGCAGAGGGAAAGCTGCTGGAAGGGGGAGTGCCTAGCCTCCAAGTAATCACCATGCTATGTCTCAACCCCAGAAAGGACAGGGAAGTCTTATTTAAAGATACGGATTCTGGGATGAGACTCTTAATTCTACCGCTTACCAGCTGGGTGACCTTGGACAAATGAGCTTAGTAGCTCTGGGCCTCAGTTTCCCCATCTGTAAAACGAAGAAAATAGCAGGATAGGGTCATTGTAAGGATTCCAAGTTTTCTGGCATAGAACTGCCCAAGAAATATTAGCTATTGTTTTATCATTACTGGGTGTTAATTATTCATGACATAGCATGATTTATTAAACAAATATTTATTGAGGAATATTACATTCCAGTCATGAGGGACACAAAAATGACTATAGCACCAGATGGAGGTTTCCAAGGGCTGGGATGGCTTTCTGTCCATTCCTGTGTCTGCAAGTTTTGTAGTATAAATGTTTGTTGAGCTCAACTGACACCATTTCTGTCCTCGAGAAATTTACAGGCTTTCTGGGGTAACAAACACAAACAAAGCTCAAGAACTTGCAGCGTTCTTTACAGAGCAGCGTGATTTAAACACCAGCGTGATTCAATTACAGAGCAGCGTGATTTAAAGACTGCTTGAGGGAGGGACGATTTTCATCCCAGATCCAACCCTAACGATAAAGAGTAAGTGTATGCTTTCCTATTTATTTACTAAACCTTCACAATGGCCTCAAAGCCCAGCAGACCTTTTTGCTCTTTTCTTTACTCAGGGCTTTTATCATGTCTGTTTCTTCTACCTAGAATGCTTTTCTCCCAAATAGTCATGTTGTTTGCTCTCTTGATTCATTTAGACCTGTTCTCAGATGTTACCTCCTCAGAGAGGCCTTCCCTGATCTCCTACCCAAATAGGACATCAAACTCTTTCCCCTTCATTTTGGCTTCATTTTTCTCTATAGCACTCCCAACATTATTTCATATATTGTTTGCTTCCTGGGTGTCTTCCCCCATTAGAATCTGAGCTCTGTGAGGTTGGAGCCCTGGTTCCTCACTCACTGCTATATGGTCTGAAATAGTGCTTGATGCATAGAAGGCACTGAATAAATATTTACTGAATGGATGCATCAGTAAACCCTTTTACCCCTTATTTAATCCTCACTAACTCCATGAGCCCAATTATTACTATAGCCCCCCTTCCATTTTTCAGATACGAAAACTGAGGCTCAGAAAAGCTCCTTAACATATATATTCATCAGTCTGTTTATATCCTACCTTATTCTAGAAAGGATTGAAGACGACTCAGAGAAGTAACCGTCTCTGACCTGATCCAGTAAGTGGCAGAAACAGGACAGAAGCCCACATCTTCTGGCTCCGCTCTGGCTACACCTTCCATTCTGCCACTGTCCCGTGTGCCCAGCCCTGTGTTAGATGGTGTGATGGTCGCCAGGTGTGGAGAGAGGCATGTGGGGGCTGGCTGCTGCCCGCCCATGTACCCTCATAGCTGTGATGAAGCAGGAGATCTTAGCAGGACCAAGAGAGGAAGAGCACAGAGAATCTGAATGGAGAGGAAGGCCAGACTGAAGCTTGAGGTTCAGATTCCAGCCCAGGCAAGCCTGGCAGTGGATGGGCAGCCTCTGATGAGAGCTGTCTCCTGGCTGCTGGGCTGGGCTTGTCCTCACCTGCCTCCTGCCCTCCCATGCAGTTCCTCTTCCCAGCCAGCCTCCTGCCCCAGCCAGCGGAAGGCGCCTACAAGGCCTTGGTCCTCTTCTGGGGCAGCGGGCCGGCCGGCCTCTCACAGGGCCCCCCGGTCAGGAAGTGCCGAAAGAGGAAGAGAGTCGCCGGGCAGGATGAGCGTACTGGGGGCTGGCCACAGTACCGGGAGAGGCTGCGATGAGGCCACAGCTCTGGGCCCCGCGGAGGCGCTGGGGACAGAAGAAGGGGAAAGGCCAGGGGCACTGAGGCAGATGTGGCGCTACCGCTCCTGGGACGTGCCACAGATCCCAGCCGAGGCCCCCCAGACACAGTAGGTACTCGAGGTGGCCCAGGAATGGGCACGGGGACCTCTGGCCCTCTCTGAGACCTCTTTTCTCTGGGGTCGGGGGGTGGTGGCAAATGTGAGCTTACCCACCTGTAGTCCAGCGGCTCTGCAGAGGCTCAGAAGAGAGCAAAGGGGTTCTTGATAAGGTGAGGGGAGTTCTGATGTTTGAATTGTTGGGGAACTGTGTGGCAAAGGCTGGGTTGTTAAGGGAGCTAACAGCAGGGGGATCTGGGAAGAAGAGCCCCCACGGGACTGTGGTATTGGGTGCTGCAAGGCTGTGTGCAAACTCAGTGGGTCTCCAGCTGCCTCGGGTCCTCTCTCTCAGAGCTTGGTGTCAGAACTATTGGGAAACTTCCTCAGAGGGACCTATGCACCCCAGGAGGACAGTGTCGGGCCCACTTGGGGATTTCACTGCCCTCCTCCTCGTTCCCCTGGCACGTCTGCTAGCTGGAGGGCTGGTGCCCCACCTCCCTGGTCAGACCTTCTTCAGGCCCAAAGGAACCCTGAAGAAAGAAAGCTCCGAACTTCTGGGTGCCGGCTATTTCTCAAAACCACAGGCTTGCCCACAGGTCACGGCCCGGAGCACTGGTTATATGTAGCTGGGTGAGGCTGGAAAATGGGCTGCCATGAAGCCCAGAGGAGGGGGTGAAAGTGAAGGTGACACAGGATGTGGCTTTGCAGAGAGGAGTGCTAAAAGAAAAAGCAGACAACCCATGTGGGCATCGGGGTGGCAGAGTTTGGGAGGAAGAGGACTGTGTTCTCCAGGTTCCTGGCCTCCCTTGGTCAGCCGTGCAGGGGCTGTCCCAGCTGCTGGCTCCCAGCATGTGCCCTGCTGTGCCACCCCTGGGGGACTCCTCCGGTTCCAGCTGCATTCCTCATCTCTAGAGAGGGACAACCTCTGCTGCCTTTGGAGCTGTTTCTGTGTGTGTGTGTGTCCTCGAGATATGTTTCTGGGTGGGTGATACCTGTACACAATGGGGGGTACCTGTGAGCAGGAGAAAGATGGGTATGTTCCCTGTGAGAGTCTAGGTTGGTGAATGAGGGTGTGGTCTTGATGTGTACAAATGTACAAGTGTGTAAGAGGCGTGCGGGTGACTCCTAGAGTGTAAGAGATCTACCGTATTTTTGGATATTGTTTTGGGAAAACACCACGTGTTAGGCATGTGTGAAAGGACTGGAAACAACTGTGAACAGCCAAAGAGATGAATTTGTATGAGAAACGTGTGTGTTCTTTGTGGATGTGTGCTAGGGTCACTAAGTGACTTTGGTCCTGCTATATATATGTATCTGAGTGTGATGCTGGGGTGGGACGTGTTAGCTTACGGAATGAGTGAGCAGAAGTGTGTGTGAGAGGCGTGTGTGTTCTGCGTGTATGGGGAACACTGTGTGACTTCTGTTCCCCGGGGGTGTGATTTAGGAGAGCCAAGGGGGTAAGGGTGGAGACTGTATGAGGGGTTTTGAGAGGGCATAGGGTGTGCAAGAGAGGTGTCCCTACCGGTGTGGCTGTGGCAGAGGTGGTGACAGCTGCCCTTGCGGGGGTTCACTTGTGTAGGTTGTTCGGGGCGGGGCTGAGGGGAGGAAAAGATCGTGCGTGCCTCGGTGTGCGCAGTGCGGGTGTGTGAGGCCCGGGCAGAAACTGTGGGATCCGGCGGGACCAGCCTAGGGGTGGGGAGGCGGGACCTCCGGGGCCCCGCCTCCAGGTCCCCGCCCACTCCCGGGCGCCGAGGCTGGTGGCGTCGTGGCCGGCCGCCGGCAGAGGGCGCCGCGAGCTAGTGCTGAGGCGCAGCCGAGGGGGCGTGCTCCGCGGCGGGCAGGCAGCGGCCCGGCCAGCTATGCGGGGTCCTGCGGCCGCGGCTGGCGGCACTTCCTGGAGCGGCGGCGGCCCCTTCCCGGGCACCTGGGCGTGGGGCGCGGGGGCGCGCGGCGCGGGGCGGGCGGAGCGAGGGCACGCCATGGCCGCGGCAGGCGGCGCGGAGTCGGCGTGCTAAGCCCCGGCCGCCGGCCCGGCATGGGCGTCTCCCGCGGACCCGCTGCCGGCCGGGGCTAGGGCCGGATGGAGCCAAGGGACGGCAGCCCCGAGGCCCGGAGCAGCGACTCGGAGTCGGCCTCCGCCTCGTCCAGCGGCTCCGAGCGCGACGCGGGTCCCGAGCCGGACAAGGCTCCACGGCGCTTCAACAAGCGGCGCTTCCCCGGGCTGCGGCTCTTCGGGCACAGGTGAGCGCAGCGGCAGCGAGGTGGGCACCGCGGCACCCGGCTGATCGCGCGCCGGGCTCCGGGAGGCGCCCCTCGGCGGTCTCGGGACTGACACCGAGTGGAGGTCCCCGCCGGGCACCGGCCGTACGGACTGTCTTGGGTTGTCTCCGCTTCGGGGCCATCCCTCAGCGTCCCGGCACGGGCACGGAGTGGGAGTCATTCGCTGGCATCGGCAGCTTAGCGCGCCTCCTCTGTGGTACCGAGGCAGGATCTGCTTCCAACTTGTCTGCAGGGTAGGACCAGCAGGTAGGGCCCCCATGACTGGACCCTCACCCCTTCTGGGCACTGAGAGAACAGGGCCGCCTCTGAGCCCCGTGGCCCGCGGTGAGGTGGGAGGCGGGGGTCACGGCAGCCCTCCACCCCCACGCCTCCGTGGGGCCGTTTGCCTCCCACCGCTGCATGGCATCTGCAGAACATGGCCTCTGTTGATACTGTCACAACACATGGCTGTCCCAGAGCACTGGTCACTGGGCTAATTGCTCATCACTTTAAGCCTCTCCTTGAGGTTGGGGGTGCCTGGCCACCTGTTCTATATTGCTCTTAATTAGTGCAGAGACCCCACCCTCTACCTTTGCCAGGTGGTAGGCATTTCTCCTCTTACCCCCATCGGGCTTTTGGTGGGTGGGCACAGTCGGAAATTGTGCTGGCTGTTGGAGCTCTGTCCTTCCCTGTCCTCCGGCACACCGAATGTCAACATCTTTTGCCTGGGACAGGGTTGACCAGTGAGGACTGGGGGAGGGTGTGGAAAGATTGAGTGCAGGCAGCTCAGGGCACATAGCTAGTGGCATGTGTGCCTGTGTTGGCTGGGAGTCGCTTCCTGCCATGCCGCCCAGGTATTGGTGAGGGAAGGTGAAGCCCCACGAGTACCCCACCTGGCTCCTTGGGCTTTTTCCTGACTGACCCCTGCCCTTCTCCAGTGGCCAGGGAGCTTGCAGCCAATCAGCTAAGGACCCCAGAGCCAGCTCAGGCTGGACTCTGACCACTTGGAGCCTGCCCAAGGCCTCCCTCTCACTTTTCTTCAGTTGCCCTGGCTTTGTGGCATTCGGCACACCCCCTCCCCGAGCTTTGCCCTGACCCTTCCTAGGGTAGACTTTATCCACCAATAACATGGGCAGTTTTCTCCTGTTGTGCGGGTTGGCGAACCTGTAATGCTGACCTATGCCCTCTGCCAGCCTTACCCTGGCCACGGCCCTGTTCTTTGTGTCTGTGTCACCAAACACATCCAGAGATCAGGATTCTCACCCTGGCAGATGGAGCTCCTTGGGCTCTTGTGAAGCCACACAAGCTTTGGTGTCATATAAAACGGGCAGGGAGCAAGGTTCCAGTACTTCTGTTTTGTCACCCACAGCCCTACAAGATGGAGCAGTTTACACCCTGCTCTGCAGGATGTAGCCTCCAGTGTTCACAGGCTCCGGAGGGGGAGGGAGGGGCTCCGCCAGAGGCTTCCTGTCCCTGCCCACAGGGTACCAAGTGTTGGGCTCTTGTGACCTGTAGCTGTGCCCTTCCCGAAGGGCACAGGTTAGTGCAGGTGGGATGAACCTCAGACCTCAGGCACGTTCAGGGGGAAGAACAAGAAGCAAGAGAACCAACGAATAATACCTTTACGTAATTCTCTAAGCAGGAAAGGTATAACTTTTCCATTTTTATAGATGAGGAAAAACACAGGCTCAAAGAGGTAAATGGTTTGCCCAGAATCACATAGCAAGTGAAAAGGAGGGATAGAGTTTGAACTCTAGTCCAGAACCCTTTTTGTAGACTAGCTTCCCGAACAGAACATCACAAAGACCTGGGGAACTTTAGGAAATTCAGATTCCTAGATCTTCTCCTTAGCATTGCTTAACTCATCAGGTCTGCTGATGGGGCCTGGGTGTTTTGTGGGGGGTTTTTTTGTTTTTTGTTTTTTGTTTTTTTTTAAGCTTCACGAGTGTTTCTAATATGCTACCAGGTTTGAGGACCAAAGTATTACATCACTCTGGGGATGGTAAGTGATCTGATAGGTTGCTTAGTGAGAAGAAAATCAAACAGCGATCCCTGGAAGCACGTAAGGGGTGTCTCTGCATAGTAGCGCCGTGCTGGACCGTGGGGCATTCAGAAATGAATGTATTTGGAAAACGCAGCAGAGTCAGGGAGAGGGCAATGAGGGAAAAGCCTCTCCTGACAGGCCTGGGAACTCAGAATCAGATGCCCACTGGGGCTGACCATCTCCCCCTTGCAGGGGTTGGAAGGAGGGGCAGACATTTGGAATAGTAGTACACTTGCTTTGGGCGTGGCCCCTTTAATGTTTTGTTTTGTTTTGTTTTGATCTTGTCCAGCCACCTTTGCTGGTTGACTTTTCAGGTGAAAGTCTCCAGTGCCCTAGCTGAAGCCAGCCCCTCCCCTCTACCTTTTCATCAGGCTCCATGTTCATCCTTCCCCGGGCTGTTGCTTCTTGTTGGGCTTCCACCCTCTGCACTTACCCCATCACACCTTGGGGCTGAGGGACCTGGTGAACTGACAGTGGCTAGAAGGGAGGACCAAAGATAACAGATTGGTGGTGGCTGCTGCATTTGGATCTTGGCTTGGTGGTTGAGTTCTATAATCAGCACTCTGCCGTGGGCTTGGATGGACCGCGCGCTTGCCATCCCCGATCTGGGCAGTGGAACCGTCTCTGAATGGCAGCCTCTTTGGCATCTTCCTTAAAGTGGCTTTTCCTTAAAGAGCATCTCAGACCCCCACAACTGGCTTCACCCTCTTGGAATCTGGGGAGCAGTAGGAGTCTTTTTTTCTCTTTTAGCATAGCAAGACAGAAAGTTAGGCCATGATCCAGCTCCATTCCACCTCGTGGAGCCTTGCTGGGCACCATCAGACCCTACCAGAAGAGTCAGGATAGGCCCTGCCCTTATCCCAGGAACTATGGGTTTTCCTCTGTCCTTATCCCTCAGATCCTATTGGCCTAGGGGATGGTCAGTCAGAAATAGGAGGGAAATTGACGCCGTCTCCTCCTGCTCTTCCAGGGCACACCTAGAGAGAGGACCCACTTAGCCTCGGAGGGGGGGGGGGGGTGGGCTGGTCCCAGCAGCCTGATCCTGGACAGGTCACACAGACTGTGGATTAACTGGTTTTGCACCTCAGGGGCATCAGAAATTAGTTGGTGATTCATATAGCTAGACATGAGGAGCCTGAGCCTCCAGAGCCCCTGCAAGCCTGAGCACTGGCTCTGCCACCCCTGCCCTTTCTTAGTGCCCAAAGTCCTTAGTTCCCAGAGGGCAGGAAATGCACCTGTGGAACAAGTTTGAGACAATAGGTCCCATTTACTGGTAATGCCGCTTGGCCCCAAGTGAGCGTGGGCCTGAAGTCCCGACTGGTAGAGGGTGCCTGCTGGGCTGCCTGAGCGGAAGTTTGGGTTGGTTTCTGCAGTGGCTGGGAGGCACATGTTGAGGGATGCCTCCTGAAGAGGCCAGAACCCCTGTGCGTGGTGCCAGGATGTCTGGGAGCAAAGGAGCCTCTTTGCGTGGTTTGCCCTACTCAGGCTAATACTGGGAGTGGCCCAGGTGCAAGTCAGAGTCCCTGTGTTCTTGCCAGCTGGAGAAGAAAAAGGGAGCCAGTGGCTGAGCTATGTGTCAGTTTACCCCATTTTGCTGTACCACTCT
>PITA01008930.1:0-17508 GCA_004023965.1 Spilogale gracilis | reverse complement strand
CAGCTGGCAAAAGAGAGCAGGAGAGTGGTGTCCTCCCAGGCAAGGACAGAGAAAGGACTGCATGACCCCAGTCAGAGAAAGCAGCTAGAGGTAGGGGAAAGAGAATCAGACCTGCTTTCCTCAGCTTCCGGGAGCCCTCTCCAGAATTTACCAGTCATCCCCCCAAGCAGAGGAGGAAGTGAATGGGCACACTGGCCCTGAGGCTTGGCCTGTGCTAGGCTCTAGGAGAAGAAGAGGTTGGGTCCCTATATCCCTACAAAGGGTGGAGCATTTCAAGATCAGAAGCGGATGCGTGACTTGTCCTTGTAGTATTGCCAGAGCGACACAGGGGGGCGACAGCTACCGTTGTGGAGAGGGTGTTGGGGGGGAGATCCTTCTTGGAGCTAGTCCACTTGTACCAAACTCCTGCTGTGGGTGGACCCTCAGACACCTCCCAACTGGCCAGTTACCTAATGCTCTGCCTGCCAGGGGAGAGCCAATCAGAAGGAGGCAGAAGGCAGGCTGGGCGGGAGATCCCACAGCACCTGGCCCAACCCCTCCACCTCCCTAAAGATTGAGGCCCAGTGATGTAGCCCTGAGTGGGCCAAGGTCTTACCGTCAGCTAGAGGTTATCTGGGACCCCAGCACCGGTCCCCTGACTCCAATATCATGTCAGTTTGTACCACGTCTCAGGATCCCACAGCCTTCCTTGTGTTCTGAGGAATCCTCATCTGGCACCTTCCACCCTACCCTCCACCTGTCCTCCTCCTGCGCCCTCTGCCTCTGGAGTCCGCTGCTGACACCTGAGTAGTCCTCTAGGTCATGGTGGGAGACAGTGTGGGTAAGAAGGGGAAATTGCCGCACCTGCACCTAGGCTTAGCAGCTCCCCTTGTTCCTGGGCAGGGCAAGTGGGTGCACCTCTGGGTGGTGCCAAGCACTTATTTCTTGCTCCCCTGGACTGCTTCCTCTCTTTCCTTTGTGGAGCCCCTGATACCCTTAAGGTACCCCCAGAGTTCTTGGCACGCGACCTGCCTGGCACTCTAGTCAGGGCTGGGAGCCTCGGAAGGTAGTTTTGGGTGGGGAAAGAGCAGGCCAGAGCGGTGACCAGATGCCCTTGAGGAGCTGTCTATCATTCCGCCCTCTTTTCCTTTTTGCCCCTTTCCTCAGCTGAGACACCAGGGACCTGGTTAGGTGGTAGAGAGCAGGTCTGAGTTAGACCAGCAGCTCTGTGGCCCAGGGAGGGGAGGGGCAGGCTGAAGACAGGATCACTCCCACCTTCCCCCACCCTTCCCTCCTTCCAGGTGTGTGATGTACCAGCTCATTTTTCTCTGGCAATTAACAGTTGCCAGAAGTCTGTGAACCTATCCGTTTCATGTAATCCTTAGAACAGTCTCATAGTTGGTTTTATTCCCATTGTACAGATGAGAAACAAAGGCTCAAAGAGGTTAGAGGCCTGGCCTAGGATCATGCAGCTTACACGGGATCTTTTCATAACACAGGCCGTCCTACTCACTAGCACCCTTTTCTTCTATTTTAGTTTTCCATTCCCAAACTGGTAGAGCCAAAAAAGGGGTTTGAGTGCTCTGTGAGATGAAGAGTTTTTTGTCTCGTATGGGAGTGGAGTGAGATCCATGAGACATTCTGCTCCTGGACCCCAAGTGAGAACTGCCACCAGGATCCCAGCTGCAGGGGCGGCAAGGCTGGGCTGGGGGGACCCTTGAGTATGGGACTATGACAGTATGAGGGAGAATGGGTTTGTCAGCAGGTTGTCATGGGCTCCCTAGCTGAGGGTGGAGTGGAGGGGCAAGTCTGTGATCTTTTATCTTGCTTTCAAAGTACAGGTTGCAGAAGAGTTAAGAGACGTGTTCAAAGGAACCCTTGATATCACCCTGTGGTCATGGGTGGCCTGTGGCCTGTGGCCTGGGGAGAGGTGCTGGGGAGGAGAGCACAGTGCACTGGGCCTCATTTGTACTCAGCAGCTCTTGGTGAGAGGTCTGAAGAGAGAGGAAGGGCCCCAGGGCCCTCTCCCCCCCTTTCAGAGACCTCCTCCCCCTTGCTCCTGGCAGAGTGCCAGTCCAGAGCTCCCACGTAGAGGCCTCTCCCCTGCCAGGGCTGAGCCCGATCACAGCACATGCCAAAATAGCTGTCTGGGAGCCTGGGCCCGCGCCACCCACGCCCCAGCATCAGCATCTCGCGGGTTAACAGCTTGCCTGGCTCTCCGCCCCCCCTTCCCCAGCTTGCTGACATTTTACTAAGGCGGGGGCGGTTGTGAAAGGGAGCAAGCTGGTTCCTGCTCCCCAGCCCACACAGACACCCCACTGACACAACCTGCCACCTGCTCCCCCTCCTCTGGAAGGCATCCTTTTGAGGGGAGACCTTGCCCCACAGACACGGGGTTCCTACAATGAAACAGTGTAAGGAACACAGTTGGGGTTCCATGCTGCTGCCGAAACCCATCCACGGAAGACGCAGGGCAACCCCAGGGAGCTATTCTCCCACGAGGGGTGGGGGGGAGGGCGTTCTTAAAAGTTATTTTAAAAATCTTTTAAAAAGCACAAAATATTTTACAATTAGAAAAGCGTATGAAATCATGAAACACCCACCGCTTCGGTCAAATCTTACCATCGTGCCGTATTTACTTTAGAGAAAGGTAGAGGCCCCATGTCTCCCTCCCCAGAGGAAACCACAATCCTATTTTTTGGTGTTCGTATTCTCATGCCTTCTTAAAAACGTTTCCTACATAGGTGTCTATCTGTAGCAACACAGAGTACTGTTCTATACGGTTTTGCACTTGATTCAAGTGGTGTACTGTATGTGTTCTGAATTCAGGTTTCTCTCTCCGTATCATATCAGAGATTTAACCGTCTTGAGACATGAGCTCTGATGTACCCATTTTGGCTGCAGTATACTCTCCTTCCTGTAGCTGTGTCACGGCCTTTTTGCCCGGCACCCTGCTGATGGACAGTGAGGTGGTTGGCAGTATCTTTCCATTGGAAACAGCCCTTCAGCCACTCTTCCAGTCCACTGGTGCATCTTCCCCTTCGGTGGTCGTTGCCAAGCCATGCTCCAAAGCGGTTGTCCTCATTTTTAAGTCTCTGGAGTTAATTTCCTGTCTTTAAAGTTTTGGTCAACTGAAGAATTGGTTACCGTGAACAAACTCTCCAGCTCCCATGCGGAAGACAGGGTGGGTGTTATCCCAGGTACCAAATGAGGAAACTGAGGCTCAGACAGGGTGAAAGACCTGACTTAAAGCCCTGTAGCTGGTCAGAGGCAGAACCCCTCAGGATCTTTGAGTCCAAATCCTCACAAAAGCTCTTTGTCTCCTGCAACTTCTCCGAGAGATTTTAAGCACAGTGTGTGCCGCAAAGGCAGGAAAAGGCCCTGTGTGTGTGATGCCTTCCTTGAAGCAGGGCTGCGGAGTTGGGGGAGGGGGGAACAGCTGATTCTGAGAAGATCTTCTAGGGGATGGAGGCGGGAGTAACATGGACAGAAAGCTCAGAGAGGGAGTTAAATTTTGAATGAGAGATGACAGGACGTGCTGCTCTGCACAGATCGGGAATGGGAGCCTGCTGCAGATACAGGAGAAGGCAACAAGAGGTCTCGGCCATGGCCACGAGGGAAGAAGGACCTGGGGACCAGCAGGGTGTTGGGAGATGCAGAGAGATATCCGCGACCCGTCAGGGATTGGTTTCAGCGTGTGCCTCTGAGACACAAGAGCGCAGCCCAAACTAGTAACTTGTCCACCCGGTGCCCGCAGGAAGGCCTCAGGAGCCAGCCCGCCTCTGGGTCGTGCCGGGTGTGCCTGAAGCTCTTTGCGATCAGCCTCATCAAGGCGGCCGATTCTGGACCATTCACTTTTCCCTCCATTCACTCTTAAGCACTTCTGGACCCTGGGGATGCAATTACGGGCAGTTCATGGTCCCTGGGTGCTCACAGTCTGATGGAGGATACAGCCTTGCAAACCAGTGCTGATGGCTGAGAATAACGGGGAGCGGCCAGAGCGTGGGAGCAGCTAAGCCCCCGGGAGAGGGGGCTGGGAGGAACTTCCCAGCAGAGCTAATGTCTGAGCCAACTCTAAAAAGACAAGAGGAAAAAGATGGGAGAGGTCACTAAGCAGAAGAGGAAAATGGTATTCCAGATAGACTACTGGGTGCCAAAGGCACGAGCACAGAGAGCCCCTTCTAGAGGTGGAGAGTGAGGGGCTTTGAGCATGGACCTAGAGCAGACTCTTGGGTTAGAATCCCAGCTCTGGGGGCGCCTGGGTGGCTCAGTTGGTTAAGCGACTGCCTTCTACTCAGGTCATGATCCCGGAGACTAGGGATCGAGCCCCACATCGGGCTCCCTGCTCGGCGGGAAGCCTGCTTCTCCCTCTCACTCCCCCTGCTTGTGTTCCCTCTTTAGCTGTGTTTCTCGCTGTCAAATAAATAAAATCTTAAAAAAAAAAAAAAAAAAAAAAAAGAACCCCAGCTCTGCCACTTCCTCGCTCTATGACCACAGACAAGTTATTTAATCTCTTTGTGCCTCAGTTTCCTCACCTATAAAACGGGGATAATACTACTAATAATTTTAATGAGGTTCAATGAGTTTAAATTTGTCAAATGCTTAGAACAGTGCCTGGCACAAAGCACGTTGTGTGTCTGTCAAATAAAACGTAAGAAAGTACAGAAGAGGTGGGACAGGAGGCCGAGAGGCCAGTCGTGTCCAGGCCCCAGGGCTTTGTGTTTTGCTCACCTGACAGTGGAAGGCCAGTCGGGTCAGCGGGCACTCTGGAATGACCTGTGGTGCTGGTAGCAAGACAGCTTGGAGGGAGGTTCTAAAGGAGTGAGTCAGTCATTCATTCCACAGGCATTCTCTCAGGCTTTGCAGGAGCCTGGCCCTGAGATAGGAACTCAGGACACAAAGGAAGACTGGGGACGCTTCAGCAAGGAGCTCAGAGCAGGCACTTGGGCCCCGGGCTCAGCCGCCAAGCATCTGAGTCACCCTCCCCTTTTTTTTTTTTTTTTTAAGATTTTATTTATTTGACAGAGAGAAACATGGCCAGAGAGGGAACAGAAGCAGGGGGAGTGAGAGAGGGAGAAGCAGGCTTCCTGCCGAGCAGGGAGCCCGATGTGGGACTCAATCCTGGGTCTCCGGGATTGTGACCTGAGCTGGAGGCAGTCGCTTAACCAACTGAGCCACCCAGGTGCCCCCTCCCTCTCCCCTCCTTGCCCACTACCCTCCTGCTGCCACGTCCTGCTGTCCCAAGTTTCACAAGAAAGTCATGGAGAGCGTGGAGTGGACAGTGCCACCCAGCCCCAACAGGGGTCTCTGCTGGTCACTCTTCAGGTCCTCTGGAGAGGAGAGGAAGGTAGCTGCTAAAACAGGCTGTTCCCATCCCCTTGTGCCCAACAAAGAGAAGTGGCCTGGGCCAGCCTGGGCCCTGTGGTCAGCCCTTGGGTGCGGTGCCCCAGGCAGAGGAAGCCCTTCTCTTCCCTTACAGCTCTCACCCTTCCCCCACGGAATTCCCTTTTCCTTCCTCCTGAACTGATGGTGGTAAACACTGTGTTCACTGCCAGGCACTGTGCTGGCCAGGCCCCGACACCCAGGACCTGGACCCTGGCCCCCAGGAGCTTGTGGCCTGCTGGCTGGGTGGGAGGAGCATGGCACATGGATTTGAAAGAATGAGGCCTCCAGGGGCCCAGTGGCAGAGAAGAAGCCAAATAAATGGTGTGAGGCGACCAGAAGGAGTAGTGCCTTCTTGGCGGGGGCAGCTGGCAGCAGGGGAAAGGGGCCTGCCCATATTCCAGGCGGAAGGTATACTATGTGCACAGCCGGACTGCGGGTTAGAACCTGGGTTCTTGTCAGGGCGTGGGAAGCTGAGTTAACGCCACACTGCAGAGGAAGCCATGTTTGCCAGGCTGGAGGATTTGGAGTTCCTTCTGAACTAGTGGTTCCCAAAGTATGGTCCTGGGGGTGTCCTAGACCCTTACAGAAGATTGGTGCTAGCAAAACTATTTGCGTCATATGCTTCAGAGCTGCCCTGGTTGATGCCCTTTTCACCACGTTAACAATTGTACTGACCAGGGTGCCTGGGTGGCTCAGTTGCGTAAGTGGCTGCCTTCAGTTCAGGTCATGATCCCAGGGTCCTGGGATCGAGCCCTGCATCAAGCCCCACATCGGGCTCCCTGCTCAATGGAGAGCCTGCTTCTCCCTCTCCCTCTGCCTGCTGCTCTGCCTATTTGTGTTCTCTCTCTGTAAAATAAATAAATAAAACCTTTAGGAGAAAAAAAAACAATTGTCCCGACAGCACAAAGGCAAAGGTGGCATGAAGCGGCTTGGAACTTTGGCTCAGACCAAGTCAGTGGCCCCAACGTAAACTAGAAGCCATCGTATGCCTCCCGCTCGCAACAACAACAAAATGCAGTCAAAAGTATTCATTTTACAGATGAATGTCCAGATCCCTTGTCCAGATCCTTGAGTATGCATCTTTGCAAATATTGTGTGTGAAGAAGGCAGCTTTGCTGGGAACCGGACTGTGCTGGTTGTCTGGAAGGGCAGTGTTGCTGGGGGGCCGGGAGCTGTACCGGCTACTTTTTTTAAGGAACACCATTTGAACTTGAAAGAACACCTGACAGGCAGAAGTCTTCAGGCTTGGGTATTTGGGTATTTCATTCATTTTCTCAGAAATGAATGAAGTGAGCTTGTTCTAAACTGGTTCTAAAACCAGTATCAGTATTTGTTGCTAATGATAAAATTTTGTATAAGTGTCAACATTTGGCTGATCTGCATCACTCAGTAAAATATATTTTCCAATGCTTGATGTTACAGAATTCAGAAATGCAAGATAGCCCCAGTGAAAAGTTCACTGGTACAGTTTCAGACTTCACATAGCCACTAACCTTTAAGAAACGACCACTTGTCATATTGTGACGTAGCCAAGAAGAACATCCATCATTGCCTGAAAAGGCTATTAAGATTCTTCTCTTCGGGGCGCCTGGGTGGCTCAGTTGGTTAAGCGACTGCCTTCGGCTCAGGTCATGATCCCGGAGACCTGGGATTCTCCCTCTCTCACTCCCCCTGCTTGTGTTCCCTCTCTCGCTGTGTTTCTCTCTGTCAAAAAAAAAAAAAAAAAAAAAATCTTAAAAAAAAAAAATTCTTCTCTTCTAATGGTATATCAGTGTGAGGCAGAATTCTCTTCACATACGCCACCAAAACAACGTATCACAAACGATTGACTGTAGAGGCAGATAGGAGAGTCCAGCTGTCTTCTATTAAACCAGAAATTAAAGAGATTTCTAAAAAGTAAAACATGACACTTCTCTAGCTAATATTTTTTAGAAAATACAGGTTTTGTTTTTTTTTTTAAAGTAATAATGAGTTTTTGGGGGGTTTTGGTTTTTATTCTTGTTTTAAGGTTTTATTTAGTTATTTGAGAGAGAGAGAGCACACACAAGCAAGAGGGAGAGGGAGAAGCAGGCTCCCTGCTGAGCAGGGAGTCCATGTGAGGCTCAATCCCAGAACCCTTGGAATCATGACCTGAGCCGAAGGCAGGTACTTAATGGACTGAGCCACCCAGGCACCGAGTTTATTGTTTTTAGATGAGTCAGTATTTTTTTTTAAATTTCTCAGTTTTAATTTCTCTCTCTTTTTTTTAAAGATTTTATTTATTTGACAGAGAGTAAGAGCAGGAACACAAGCAGGGGGAGTGGGAGAGGGAGAAGCAGGCTTCCTGCTGAGCAGGGAACCCAATGCAGGGCTCAATCCCAGGATCCTGGGATCATGACCTGAGCCGAAGGCAGAAGGCAGACGCTTAATGGCTGAGCCACCCAGGTGACCCCTCAGTTTTAATTTTTAGTATGGTAAATACCAATAACTCTCACCTTGTAAACAAAACCTTTTGGGGATCGTCAGTAATTTTTAAGAGTGTAAAGGGGTCCTAGAAGTTTGAGAGCTGCCACTCTGGACTCTAGAGAACCAGGAGGATAAGCTGGAGGGGAGTGACATTCTGGACAGGATGAGTGTGACATAGGCCGGCCTCTCCGGGACACAAGCCAGGCCGGCTCTGGCAGGCCTCCTTGGCAGGGCCAGGAGACCCAGGATAGACGGTCCTAGCTCAGCTACTTCTGAGTTCGGGCAGCCACAGGCGTCCGGGAGCCTCAGGTGGCAGTGTTGGTTTAGCTTGCACGATAATGCCACCCACATGGGAGAATCATAAGCCTGTCTGATAATGCTTGTGAAAAAGTGCTTTGTAAGTTGTGAAAGACTCAACAGATACCTGTTTCTGTGGTTATTTTGACGGGCGCCAGTGATTAGCTGTCTCAGGTGCTTGCTGCAGACCCCAGAACACCTGTCCAGTGGGTATGAAGGGACGTTCAGTGGCCAGAGGGAGCGCGACCCACCCCCCCTTTCTAGCTCCCCAGACCTCCAGGAGCCAGGCAGCGGCTGTGTATGCTCTACCCGGTGCCAGGTAGAGAGGAGGCTACTGGGCTATTGCTCAGCCTGGCTCTGGGGACTTTAGGAAAGAGAAGCCAGGAGGCAGGACTGGTGCGCGTGTGCCCGCCCGCCCACCGGCCGCCTGCTTGCTGCAGGGCCTGGAGCCGCCGCTGGGAGAGGAAGTGCAGTTGGTTACCAATCGGGTTATTTTCATAACGGCTGTCTCAGGCTGTGGGGAGGAGGGTGGCGAGGGGGAGGGGGCAGAGGAGCAGCCACAGCAGCTTGCTCTCCAAACTAGGACTTGCTCAGCCAGAGGCCGGCAGCCTGGAGCTGAAGCCAGAGCCCAGTCTCGGGCTCCCGTGCCCACAGGCACCCCAGGGCCCCATCCGCTCGCCCACCTCCTGCCTGCCGCCCTGCCTTCCAGATCAGGTCAAAGGGGACTCCTCCCCCGCCCCCCAACCCTTCCTTGCCTTCTGCTTCCTCCTTCCTGTATATGTCTGGGTGGTTCTGGGGAGGAAGGGATCAGGGTGGGCCCAGCACTGCCATTCCTGGATGAGGCTCTGAAGCTGATGGAA
The DNA here is from genome assembly GCA_004023965.1 of Spilogale gracilis. Lineage (NCBI taxonomy): Eukaryota > Metazoa > Chordata > Mammalia > Carnivora > Mephitidae > Spilogale > Spilogale gracilis. The sequence goes on along the minus strand of PITA01008930.1, from coordinate 8,542 downwards.
AAGGGAAGGGAAGGGAAAGGGTAGGCTAGGCTCGGCTCCTGCCCCCACCAGACCCTGTGGAGGTAAACATAACTGGCCTGCTGGCCCCCTTTCCCTTGCAGCCCTGGCCCACCTGCTCCCTGCTGCGCATTTTTGTTTTATTTTGTTTGGGGCAGGCTCCTCTTAGCAAGTAAAGGCCTTGGGAGAGGGAGACCCTGTCTCACCAGCCCCCAGGCAGGCCTCCCTTCCAACTGTCCCCACCTCCTTCCCTCTGACCTTCGGGCTGTGGGAGCAGAGCAGCCAGAGGTGGCTTCTGACCACGATCCCCCTGGGGAGGCTGCTCCAAGCCCTTGCTCTGGGGCTGCTGGTAATGGGGCTACTGTGCACCATTCCCAGCCTTCCCTGAGGAGAGGAGCATGTACGGCCCTGCTCACAGCCAGGAATGAGAGCCCTGCGCTGTACGAGCACCTCTGGGGGCTGGGCTTGGTATGAGGGACAGAGGGCTTCTCTTACAGCATGAGGAGATACCCAGGTGACTCTGGCTGCCAGGCTCTGTTCTTCATGTGGTGGGTGGTGGCCACCCCAGGCTCTCCTGCTTCCCTTTCTGGGTTCCCACTCCGGCCACGGGCAGACACAAACCTCAGGAGACGGCGTGATCCCCGTGCCCTTGGGTCTGCTGCAGGTATAGGCCCTGCTGTGCCCCTACCCTCTGCCAGGTATCACCAGGTACTTTATCAGAACCTCCCTTATGCCAGCCTTCTGAACTTGGTGGTATCATCCCCATTTTGCAGAGGAGAAAGCTGAGGGTCAGAAAGGTTGGTTGGACCACACCTGGGAAAGCAGTGGCAGATGCAGTATTCCAAAGCCCTTGAGCTTTTCCACTTGAAACTAACATGGGGAGTGAGATAGTCTGGGCTGGAAGGCCAGGAGTCTGGTTCTTTCTAGCTGGTAGCCAGCGAAGCTGGGGCACTCACGCCTGCTCACCCGCTGGCAGGTGCCTGTAGCCACACTGGCTGCTCCTCATCCAGGGCACACGGCCAGACACCGCCATGGGTGTGTCTCCTCTAGCATCCTTTGTTCCCTCTAGGCTCTCAGCAGCCAGCTGGAGGTTCATGGAACCCTTGAGTCCTTTCCCTCCTGTCCCCTCTGGGTGTGACAAGCTTATCTCAGGTCCCCTACGAGAGGGCTGAGGGGGAGCCATCTTGCTCTGCTCTTGGTGTCAGAATGCAGCGGGGCCTCCTGCGGTGACCTTGCCACGCAACGCATGGTGCGGTGGAGATGGCCGAGCATGCGGAGATGGCCGAGCATGCGGTGTGAGGACACCGCCGCTCGGGGCTGTGCTGTGGGGGAGGGCTGGGACAAGCCTGAGGCAGGGCGCAGCTTCTGACCGGACCCACAGAAGCCTCAGTGGAGATAGGAAGTCTGGTATCAGGCTGTTGCTGACCAGAGGACAGAGGTTTCTATGGAGACCAGAGGAGCAGGAAGCATGGGGCCTGCAGGGAGGGGGCACTGGGAACATAGAGGCATGGGTGCCTTGCTGGACAGGAAACTGAGGCCTGAACGGGGACAGCTTTGCTTGTGGTCGTCACCCAACACCAGCCTGGCCTAGCCTGCCTTGCTTCCCACGCGCAGTGACTGCGCCACCAGGCAGCCAGTGAGACTTCTGGGCGCTCAGACTTAGGGCTGCCCAGCAGCGTGCCCACTGAGCGTCGTGGGAGTGCTCGGCTGCCGCCCTGTCGTGAGGTGGCCTCTGCCTCCTGGCCTCTCTTGTCGGTGTGGGTCTGGGGCGACGGGCTGGGCCCAGACCTCACGGCTGCTCACTGAGTGCCCGCAGCACCTCCCCCTCCTGACTGTGGCCTTTTGTTTTCTGGGTGACACTAACATCAGGCGGTGTGTCCGGGTGACTAATCTCCAGGCCAGGCAGCTGTCACAGGGCGGCCTGACCAGACAGGCAGGGAAAGCTGACACCCTGGGGGAGCGCTGGCAAGCCAGCGCCGGGCCTCCAGGTTTCTCTCCCTGGCTGCCGAACGGACGGGAGTCAGGCAGCCCTGGGCTCAGGTCCCTGCTCTGCCACTGACCGGCCTTGTGGCCTGTGGCCTGTATGGCTCCTGTCAAGCCTCCTCTCTGAAATAGAGCCACTGATCCCCGCCCGCCTCTCGGGCTTGTGGTGCGGATCAAGTGAGGTGCTGAATGAAAGTACTTAGCTCGGGGCCCGTCCTGCTGTAGATCTTCAGTCAGCGGGGTCGCTCTCAGTCTCCCTGTGCTGCTCCCCCCTCTGCCCCAGCCCCGTAGCCCACATGGAAAGACCATGCGCCCCACTGCAGCTCTGGGGTACAGTCTTTGCCTTCATGCAGACTTGGGTTCCATCACTGTTGACTCGCTGTGGACTTCGGACAAGTCACCTCCTTGTGCCTCAGTTTCCCATCAGGAACACACTAGGGGAAGTACCTATCCTTCCACGTTGCTCTGGATTATAAAATGATATGTGTTTGTAAAGGGCACAGCAGAGTGCCTTGCCCATGGTGGGCATTCGATAAACGTCAGCTGTGATGATACTGATTTTAGTAGGAAGCCGAGAGCTCTCTACCCACGCCCATTCTGCTGCCCGTAGAACTGAGCTCCTGCCCTTGTCCCTGCCCTCTGCAGAGGCCAGGGACTGTCACAGGCAGTCTCCAGCCCTGCTTCCCCAGGCACACTGCCTCCGGACACCTTGGCCCCCGCATGCCACTCCCTGAGTACCTGCGCACCCCCCCCAGGGCTTCAGCCTGGCGTTGCTTGCCTGGACTCCCAGGGTGTCACAGATTAAAGAGTGGGTGAGTGGGTGGTGGGAGAAACAGGCAGTAGACATGCAGCCTAGGCCCGAGCCCTCAAGCCCAGCACCCCCACCATGTGTCCAGGACTTGCACACTGCCAGGCCCTCAGCCTGTGGACATGTTTTCTCTTGTCAGCCCCAGGCAGTTGTCCCATGGCTCTTACTCAGACCTCTCTGTGGCTGCCACGGCCCAGGGGATCACCCGAAGATGGGGCATGGGCATCCCTGGGCATTCTGGAGGCATTGCCCTCCTCCTCTCCCCACCCCCAAGCCTGCCAGGCTTCCTGCCCTTCCCCCACTGTTCAGAAGAAGTGAGGGTGCAGTGATCCTAGCAGCCTGTGAAGAAGGGGCAGCCAGGAGTAGGTGGGCCGGCCAAGGAAGCTGGGCCGGTGTCCAGCACAGGTCCAGGAAGGATGTTTTGAGGGAGAGGAGGTTGGTCCCAAGGGTTCTGCCTCCCTGCAGGAGGGAGCTGTGGGCCAGAGACTTGGAGCTTCTAGCATTGGCCCCTTGGACAAAGTGCGTCTCCCGGGCCCCCGTGGCAGCAGGGCCAGAAGGGTGTCAGATGTCCCTGCCAGCCAGTCCTTTCACACATGGGAGGTCCACACTAGGCCGCTGCAGCATGGGAAGGCAGAGCAGTCTGGTCCAGGCAAGTTCTCTCTCTTAGCCCCTCAGGGCTAGAGATGCATCCCTGGAACACCCCCAGAAGGCTTTCCTCTTGGCTCAGGCCTCTTGATGCTCCCCAAACACAGTGACCCTGCGTGAGGCCTGAGGTGGTTCTCTCTCTGTCCTGAGGGCCTTGGTTCTCAGGGCCCTTGGATCCCTAAGTCACATCCTCTCCATTTCTAGTGCCACTTTCAGCCTAACCCACGACTTGGGGCTGAGAGAGTCTAGGGTCATATCCAGACTGAATTTCTTTTCAGAGAGCCTCGTTTTATTATCATAGCTTAGTTTGTGCCATGTCCTGGGAGAGGACACCTAAACCTGAGCTGCCCTGTATCGGTAGCCATACAAAGGCCCAAAGAGAGGAAAAGAAAAGTTTTAGCCTTGGCCCCTTGCTCTGTAGAGGCTGACTGCAACCTGGAACCCAGACCTGTGGGCTTCCAGCTTCCTTTTCTTCTTTTCCATCAGCTTCAGGCGAGGGAGTCAAAGGCCAGGGCTTTGTGGTTTATGGTGCCCGGACAGGGGAGCTGTGTGGGTAGCCAGAAGCCCTGTGTATCCATCACTCCTGGGGCAGCATAGGGCATAACTGGGGACGGTGGTAGTGCTTCCCGCGGCGGTGAACGTGGGCTCCTCTGAGGATTCCGTGGTAACCGCGGACATCTGTTGATGGAGGGCAGAGGCTGTGGACCCTCCCCCTGCCTCCCTGTGTCCCTTCTCTGCTCAGAGGACAGAGGCTGTGGCTGGGCTCCTGGGCGCAGGGTGGGCTACAGCCTGGCCCAGCTCCTGATGCTCCCGGTCTCTGCCCCACAGCCATCCGCGTGCCCCTGCCATGGAGACCTTCTTTAGGAGACGCTTCCAGCGGAAGTCGCCCGGCCCCGGGGAGGGGCAGCGGCGGCCCAGTGGCGTGGGGCTGCCCACAGGCAAGGCCCGACGCCGCTCCCCCGCTGGGCAGGCCTCCTCCTTGCTGGCACAGCGCCGCCGCTCCAGCGCACAGCTCCAGGGCTGCCTCCTGAGCTGCGGCGGGGGTGCCCGGGGCACCAGCCGCCGGCGCTCCAGCACTGTGCCCCCTGCCTGCAACCCCCGCTTCATCGTCCATGAGGTGCCTGCCCCACAGCCTGCCCCGGCAGGGCCGCAGCTTCTGGGCACACCCCTGCTGTTGGCGGGGCCCGTAGGCGTGAACGAGGAGGAGGATGTGGCCGTTGCGGCACCGAGTGCCCCCCAGCCAGGCACCAAGAGACCAGGGCCCTCCTCACACCGGGGCACCCTCGTGCCCATGCTTCGCTGCCTGCGCCGGCGCCGGGCCTCCTCCCACCTGCTCCCTGCTGACGTGGTATATGACCGTGCCCTCTGGGGCCTGCACGGTTATTATCGGCGCCTCAGCCAGCAGCGGCCTCCAGGCCAGCACCCTGGCCCCGGGAGCCGAAGAGCCTCGGGCACCACCACTGGCGCCCTGATGCCTGCCCGTGTGCGCCCGCTGTCCCGCAGGCGTCAGGTGGCCCTACGGCGCAAGTCGGCAGGACCCCAGACCTGGAGTGCCCTGCTTGCGTAGGTATAGCTGTGGCCAGCGGGGCAAGTTGTGCAGACCCCAAGGGGGCTGCCTGGCCTGAGGGCGCCCCCCTCTTGGGAATAGCTCTGGACAGTGCCTGGAAACCAGCACACCCCACAAGGACTGTGAGGAGGGCTAAGTTTCCTGGAGGGACCCTCTGAGAGTCGTAGGCTGCCGTAGGGGCATCCTCTACCCTCCTTGTTGCGGTCCTTGGCTTGGCCAGGGGTTGTAGTCACAGTGAGAAATCCCAGCTAAGGGGGGGAAGGAAGCAGAGTCAACAGGCGCTCAGCTGGCCTCAGCAATCTCCTTTTCTGTAGGAAAGCCATCACCAAGTCGGGCCTCCAGCACCTGGCACCCCCTCCTCCCACTCCTGGGGCCCTCTGCAGCGAACCTGAGCGGCAGATCCGGAGCACTGTGGACTGGAGTGTGAGTGGCAGGATGCTGGGAGGGAGGGACAGGTGGGTGGTACCAGCCACTGCTGGGCTTGGGCACAGCTGCGGGAGGAACCCATGGGCCTTTGGGATCAGGGCTGACCTGCTGGGGTAGCCACGTTTGAGCCAAGCACTCGAGCAGGGATAGTGGGAAGAGTGCCCTGCTGGCTAAATTGGTGGAGCTTGCGGCTCTTGATCTTGGGGGTTGTAAGTTCGAGCCCCATGTTGGGTGTCTCTACTTAAAATTTTTTTTTAATCTTAAAAAAAAAGAGGGAGAGTGGGAAAACAGGATGGAGCAAAGTAGATTGTGGTGGCTGGAGGTAGGTTTGTCTTGCGAGAGAGGTGAGTCCACAGGGCAGGGACTGACTGATGGGCCACGTGGCAGGTTTACACTGAGCACGCTCATCTCGTGGTCTAGGAGTCCGCGACGTATGGGGAACACATCTGGTTCGAGACCAACGTGTCGGGGGACTTCTGCTATGTTGGGGAGCAGTACTGTGTAGCTAAGATGCTGGTGAGTGAGCTCCGGGTGGCATGCTGCCCCCTGCTGGTGGAGCGCGTCTAGGAGCCCGTAGGTGGACCTCTGCTGGCCTGCCAGTGGTAGCCCTTGGAAGGTGGGAACAAGACCCTCACCTGAGTGTCCCTGCTGAGGGCTGCCTGAGGACAGCAGGAGGAACGGGGGCTGTGTTCTGATGCCAGAACCGGGAATGCCCAGTGAACACAGAGGGCAGCTGTGCTGGCGCACCTGTAAGGATTTCTCTTTCTGCCCTGGGGCAGCATCCTGGATGGAGTTCCCGGGTGCCTCAGGGCCTTCTCTTTGTTTTCTGCAGCAGAAGTCAGTGTCCCGGAGAAAGTGCGCAGCCTGCAAGATCGTGGTGCACACCCCCTGCATCGAGCAGCTGGAGAAGGTGAGACTGGGCGCTCTGCCTTTCCTGTTCCTCCCTCGGGTGCCGCAGCCTTCCTCGTACACACGCATTTGTGTCTCCACGCGCGTGTGCGCACGTTACAAGCATTGCCTGCCGAGAATGTCCCGGCCTGCGTGGTGGGAAGAGCCAGAGACCCCGGAGCTGAAATGCCTGCGTTTGAATCCTGTCTCTCCCCTTTTTATCAACCCTATCCCCACTGCCCTGAACAAGCCTGGCACAGAGTAGGGCTCACTGATACTCAGTGGGATGAATTAGTGAGTGACGGCCAAGACTCCCATCTTATCCGTGCCTAAGTTCATGTTTAGAAAGGGCCATTGTCTTGCTGAAGCTTGGCTCTGTCTGCTACACGCTGCTGCTCTAGAGGCCTTTCCTAAGGACTGTTGTCCACAGTGTGTCAACAGCTGGTGGCATGTGTGGGCCTGGTTCTTCTGAAGGGAAGTAGAGGTGGCACTGGAGAGGCAGATCCGGGCGGGGGGTGGGAGGGCTCTGCAGGCAGCAGAAACCCCAGTCAGCACATGGGAAAGCCTGTAAGCCTAGGAACAGCATGAGCAAGGCTAACATGGGCCACGTGCCCCAGCCCCTGACTCCTAGAGTGAGGTTTTCCCGCAGCTGTGCTAAGGCTGAAGCAGGGACAGATGGGAAAAGAGAAACAAACATAGCCCTAGGCATTCCAGAACCCAAGGGAGAAACCAGATCCATTTCCATGAGCTAATGGTCTCCAGGGACCAGCCAGCACAAGTCTGCAAACAAGGATTGGGGTACCTGCTCGTGCTTGGCCGGGAGCACTGGAGGACGAGGGGTGATGTGGGAGGAGTAAAGCGTGCTGCCTTTAGTGGAGGCAGTGGGCATAAAGGGTCCTTCTGGCTCATGGAGAGGAGGCAGGGGATGTAGGAGGGCTTCTGAGAAGAGGTGTCTCACATTCTGAGGGCTCCCAGGACAATATGGGGCTATCCCTGCCTTGTGAGAATGACTCTGAGTGACACTTTCCTGGAGCAGGTGGCTAGATGCCTGACCCTCTGAAAGGAGGTTCTGACACTGGGGGGGGTTCATTGCAATGTTTCACAGATAAATTTCCGCTGTAAGCCATCCTTTCGTGAATCAGGCTCCAGGAACATCCGTGAGGTAAGTGTCCAGGGTGGTTATGGGTAAGGAGGCCCCGAGTTTCCCAAGTGGACCTCACAGTGTCTCCAGAGTGCCACCGGGGGACTCAGCCCACTTGAGGCTGCTCTGGGGCCCAGAGAGGTGTGGGGCTGAGGCTCGGAGGGTCTCCATGGGGAAGGCCTGGTGGGCCCTGCCTGCAGGGATGGGGAGGCACCGCCCGCTTCTTGTGCCTCCTTATTCTTCTTCCCTGGCCGGAGCCTCTGCCCCCACCCATGGAGAGAAGTCTCCGGCCGCTCTCCCCTCACACACACCTCAGAGAACTTCCTGCCCCACACCTCATGTTAATGTAGCGAGGGGCGCAGGCCACGCTGAGGGCTGCCCCTCGCTCCAGTGCTACTCTCTCTCTCTCTCCTCCTCCACCAGCCAACCTTTGTGCGGCACCACTGGGTACACCGGCGACGCCAGGATGGCAAGTGTCGGCACTGTGGGAAGGTGAGGCTCTGCCCGGGGAGGCGGGCCAGCCCACTGCCCCCTGAACCCGGACCCTGCGGCCCCTGAGCCTCACACGTGCGTCCGATGTGACCTGCCTGTCGCTGACAGTGTCTCCTGCAGAGTCCTGGGGCTCACTCCCCGCCTGGCTGAGGTGCCCAGTCAGTCCCCAAACACCTAGGCCTCTGGACAGAGGAGAGCAGGGAAGAAAGGGAGCTTCTAGTGCAGTGTATCTGGATGCCTCAAAGCCGTGCAGGCGCCCTCAGAACTGTAGAGACATACTCATTTGATAAGAGAGCAGTGTTTGTTGAGCCCCTGTTGGGTGCTGAACCCTGAGTGGGGTAGTGAGGCCCCTGCCTGACTCTGCGGGCAGTCTTCCTGAGCACAGTCCACAGTGTGGCGGTCACTTACTCATTATCTGCTTCTGCTCTGTTTCCCTCCATAAGCGTAGGCTCTAGGTCTCAGGGCCTCGTCCCTCTTTCCTCTGTTCACTTCCAGTGCCGAGCACAGGGTCCAGCACACAGCAGACCCTCAATAAATGTCTGTGGAATGAACAAGGGAATGAATGTGACAGGTGCTGTTAAGAATGTGAAGCACT
>PITA01008929.1:63131-81146 GCA_004023965.1 Spilogale gracilis | reverse complement strand
CTTTTGGGTTTTCCACATATAGTATCATGTCATCTGCAAAGAGAGAGAGTTTGACTTCCTCTTTGCCAAGCTGGATACCTTTTATTTCTTTCTGTTGTCTGATTGCTGTTGCTAGGACTTCTAACACTATGTTGAATAGTAGTGGTGAGAGTGGGCATCCTTGCCTTGTTCCTGATCTCAGAGGAAAGGCTGTCAGTTTCCCCATTGAAGATGATATTCGCTGTGGGTTTTTCATAGATAGATTTTATGAGGTTGAGAAATGTTCCCTCTATCCCTATACTTTGAAGAGTTTTGATCAGGAACGGATGTTGTATTTTGTCAAATGCCTTTTTCTGCATCGATTGAGAGTACCATGTGTTTTTTCTCTCTTCTCTTATTGATTTGTTCTATCACGTTGATTGTTTTGCGAGTGTTGAACCACCGTTGCATCCCTGGGATAAAACCCACCTGGTCATGGTGGATAATCTTTTTAATGTATTGTTGGATCCTGTTAGCAAGGATCTTGTTGAGAATCTTGGCATCCGTATTCATCAGCGATATTGGTCTGAAGTTCTCCTTTTTGATGGGGTCTTTGTTTGGTTTGGGGATTAGAGTGATGCTGGCTTCATAGAAAGAGTCTGGAAGTTTTCCTTCCGTTTCTATTTTTTGAAAGAGCTTCAGGAGAATAGGTGTTATTTCTTCTTTGAATGTCATGAATATTTTTTATTTCTGCATTTAGTCAGGTCTTTTTAAATGTCCTTCAATAATATTTTGAGATTTCAAAAAGTATTTGCACATTTTGCTAGTATTTTCCATTTATATTCTATCACTTTTGTGATAAATAAATTTTTTCCTTGTTACATTCTCTAATTTACTAATGCCAATATAAAAGAAAATCAACATGTTTTTAAATGTTGGTCTTAGATCCAGCTAACTTGTTATCTTCTTTCATAATCTATAAATTGATTCTTTTAATTTTTTTCCATGAAGATTATAATACTATCTGCAAGTAATACCATTTTTTAAAAAGATTTTATTTATTTGACAGACAGAAACACAGATAGAGAGGGAACACAAGCAGAGGGAGTGAGAGGGAGAAACAGGCCCCCCAACGAGCAGGGAGTCCAATTCGGGTTTGATCCTGGAACTCCGGGAATATGACCTAAGGTGAAGGCAGATGCCTAATGACTGGGCCACCCAGGTGTACCAAGTAATACCATTTTAGTTTCAATCATTTTAGCATACCTACTTTCCTCCTTCTATTGCATTGACTGGGGGCTCAATTACTATGTTAAATATTAGGCATGATAACAGGAATACTCTTCTTTATTCTAGCTGCATCATCCCAAATGTTTAGCATACCCTGCATGTCCTCCAAACTTGCTAATTTAAAGTCTTTGATCAAATGGTACTAAAACACAATTCCTTATCAATTTCACAGAAGAAACCAAGGTTTCCTGTTTTATGATGATGTTTATGGAATGTTTACAACTTTAAAATACTGATGCATACAGAAACACAGAAGAATTGTCAAAGCAGTACAGAACTGCAAGTTAAAATGAGAGAAAATAACAATCATGGATGAACATATTATCCCTGTTTTCACTGGGGAAAGAACAGGCGATGATATAGAAAGAACCATGTATTATTGATATTCATTGAAAAACTATTCCAGGGCACCCGGGTGGCTCAGATAGTTAAGCAGCTGCCTTCCACTCTGGCCATGATCCTGGGGCCCCAGAGATTAATCCCTGAATTAGGCTCCCAACTCAGTGGGGAGTCTGCTTCTCCCTCTCTCTCTGCTCTACCTACTTATGCTCTCACTTGTGTTCTCTCTCAAATAAATGGATAAATTCTTTTAAAAAACTATCTAACAGTAATTGAGTAATTATTGAATAAAGTAAAAATGTACCTATTAGGTAAAAGTGATCTCCTCAATAAAGATTAATTCCCACCGCATACTGCTTTGAGATGGGTTAGACTTAGTAACTCACTTCCAAAGACGAGAATAGGGAATGGGGAAAATAGTAATCTTACAGAACAGAAACCTAATAAGTGATGAAGTAGTAACAGTTAACATCACCAGGAATGTCATATCATTTACTCCCCATATCGTGTGACCTACATTATATTATTTCCAAATACTCATAACTCGACTTATCATGAGAAAAATAATACATAAGCCCAAATATGGCGACATTCTACAGGACACCTGGCCATTAAACCACAAGATTGTCAAGATCATGAAAAGAAATGAAAACTGAAAAATTATCAAAGACTTGATGTGCCTTGGGAGACACAATAACTAATGTACTGTAGTAATGTGTAATGTAAAATAGAAAGAGCACATTAGGAGAGGGTATTAATAGAAAAACTGGTGAAACCCAATAAAATCTAGAATGTAGTTAATAATAATATATCCATATCATTGTTTAGTCTGACAAATGAAGAGCAGTAATATCAGATTTTTTTTAAAAGATTGTATTTATTTGACAGAGAGAAAGAGATCACAAGTAGGCAGAGAGGCAGGCAGAGAGAGAGACGAGGAAGCGGGCTCCTTGCCACCCAGAGAGCCTAACGTGGGCCTCGATCCCAGGACCCCAAGATCATGACCTGAGCCCAAGGCAGAGGCTTTAACCCACTGAGCCACCCAGGCACCCAGTAATATCAGATCTTAATAACGCAGAAAAGTGGGTGAAGGAAATATGGGAACTCTGTACAATCTTTACACCCTCTCTATAAGTAAAACAACCCCCAAATGAAAAAGCTATTAAGAGAGATTTCTCTTTTTTCCTTTAGTTTTATGGGGTTTGTTGTTTTGTTTTGTTTTTTTGGTGTGTGTGTGTGTGTGTGTGTGTGTGTGTGTGTGTGTGTGTGTGTTGGATTCTTTAGCTGGCTCAGTTGTTCCGTGTTTCAGGAAAAAGAGATACACAAATTGTCATTGTCTTCTAGTAATCAAGGAAACTTAATTGACATCAATTTCTCAATATGGGCTTCATTAACCTCTTCTAGAGTAGATAAGAGGCTGGAGTACGATATAACAAGAGGATGAATTCAGACCCCCACAGGATACAGACTGTGCATTGACCCTCTCATTCCCAGAAGAGTATCTGTACCATTTATAACTTGGGTACAAGTTATATGTATGACACAGTCACAGACTCTAAAGTTTCCATAAAAATGTTCTGCTTGTGCATTAAAAAATCAGTATAATTTAAACAGTAAATAGTAGGTTGTATGCCATATACCTACAAAATAATGTCTGATTTAAATAAACAAGCAAACAAATAATTTTAAAAATGATTTTTGTTTCTTTTGTCCTTAGGTGTATACAACTTATGGTGTGGTAGCTTAAAATAATTCCTTGTTTAGTTTGTTTAAATAAACAAGCAAACAAATAAATAATTTTAAAAATGATTTTTGTTTCTTTTGTCCTTAGGTGTATACAACTTATGGTGTGGTAGCTTAAAATAATTCCTTGATACAAGGTACAGTCATTTATTACTTTTAACATTTTTAAAGAATTACCAGACTTTGTTTTCTAATTATAATAAGTAAAATATGTGCAATTTTCAAAAATAAAGTACGTAAAAGAAGTTACCTTCAGAAAAATCCAACTTCCATTGCTTTCCCCTCTACCATACACTCTACTTTCTTTTACAATTTAAGTTTTCTATTCATTCTTTTAATATAAAAAGGCACACATATATTTATCCACTTCTGTTAGATGGGCAGATATATGAATATATGCTAGCAATACTATATGCATTTTTCTCTACTACGCTGTTTTCACTTAATATAATCTGGAGATCCTACTATACGAGTATTTGAAAATATCCCTCATTGCTCTTCCAACTGCAGGGTACTCCATTCGGGAAAATACCAACTTTGTTCCAGTTGTTTCATATTAATGAAGTTCTTTTCTAATCTTTTGCTAGTATAAATAGATCCATAATAAAGGGTCTTGCACATAGATTCATTCATACCAGCATGACTGGCATAGATTCTTACAAATGGAATTGCTAGATTAGAAGATAATGAATGCATAATTTTTAAAACAAGATTTCACTAAATTTTCTCTTAGGGATTGTATTGTAACATTTTTTTTTAAATATTTTATTTATTTATTTATTTATTTATTTATTTATTTATTTATTTATTTAAGAGAAAGAGAGTGAGAGAGACCATGAGAGGAGAGAAGGTCAGAGGAAGAAGCAGACTCCCTACGGAGCTGGGAGCCCAATGCAGGACCTGATCCCTGGACTCTAGGATCATGACCTGAGTCAAAGGCAGTTACTTAACCAATTGAGACACTGAGGTACCCTGTATTGTAACATAATATATACTTAAGCAATATACTCACGTACTTACTTCTCTACTACTGCATCGACAGAATGCATTATCACACCTTTGATTATTGTCAACATGATAGTCTTCTAGTTTAATTTAAACTTGCATTCCTATTATAAGTGAGGTTGAAGATCTTTATATATTTTAAGAGCCATTTGCATTTTTCTGTGAACTCTCTTTTCCTGATTTTTCTATTGTGATTTTAAGGGGGTTTTTTAAATTCTTTATTTTTAAAAGCTCTTTATATATTAAATATATTATAGGGTTTTTTTTTAGAACAGGGATTGGCAAGAAAACTTTCTCTGTAAAGGCCCAAATAGTAAATATTTTATGTTTTGCAACTATATGTCCATCTGTTTTACTTCATTCATGCTGCTACTAAAAAACATCATGAACTAAGCGGATTATAAACAACAAACATCTATTTCCCATAATTCTAGAGACTAGGAAGTCCAAGATCATAGTCTTGGCAAATTCTGTATCTGTTGAGGACCCCCTTCCTTTCCTTATTGCAGAGCTTCTTACTTGAACCTCAAATGGAGGAAGAGTGAGGGATCTCTCTGGTTCTCTTTTGTAAGGGCACTAATCCCATTCATGAGAGCTCTACCCTTAGGACACAATCACCTCCCCAAAGCTTCACATTCTAATACCATCGTTAGATTTCAATGTATGAATGGGGGTGGGACGAGGCATAAACATTCAGGGCATTGTATCATCCACCTATTATAACAACCCTGAATAAAAATTCATCTTTATCCTGCTGATTTGTGTTGCTACTTTTGGAGTATATGAATGACTCTTTACAATTAGGTCTACATCTAGAATTTCCATTCTATTTCCTTAGTGCATGTGTCTGTTTACATGACAGTAACACACTTAACTTAAAGAAATTCTATATATATTCTAACATGTAGTAAAACTAGGCTATCTCCCTCCATTGCTCTTTTGGGGGGGTTTTCAGCTTAGTCATACTTGCTTGTTCTTACATTTCCTACATTGTATATTTATAATCAACTTGTCTGGCTCCAGAAAAAGAAAATAATCTAAATATATTTCTATTGTGATAGCACTGAAGTTGCCACTAAATTAAAATTATTATCTATAGAGGGTCAATTCTTGTATCCAAAAACATGGTATGTCTTTTCATTTCTTCAAGTCTACTTTTGTGTCTTTCTGGAATCTTCTGTGGTTATTTCATAAAGGTTATATCCTGTTAGGTTCAGGCTCCATGTTTTGTTTGTTCAATTGCTTGTTGGTTTGTTTTGTTTTATTAGCCTATCTGAGATATTTACTTTCATATGAATTCTAGTTGGCCTTTGCTTTTATTTTTGAAAGCTACCAATTTTTATATGTCAATTCTATAACTTGCTAATTTTGTTAATTCTGTTCCTATTGAAGCAGTTTTCCACTGACTCTTCTATGTTTTTAGAAACATAATCATGTCAGTTGCAAATAAAGATGCCTTTACTTCTTCCTTTCCAATTTATACCTTTAATTGTTTTCTGTTTTCTAACTTAATACTTCCAACATAATATTCATTATTAACACTCCCTACAGAGTAGGCACCCAACATATTTTGAAATCTTGATTTAAACTGATTGAAAGTAAATCTTTAAATCAAAAAAGACAAATTCTTTTTACATTAATCAATAATTTTATTGCACTTTGGTCATTAATGCCTCTTGTATTTGAAACTTCTGAGGTTTACTTTGGTGCCTAAGACGATTTTTATAAATTTTATCTATATTTATGAATTTTTATGAATTAAATTTTTATGAATATTATCTATTAATTTGCAAAGAAGTTGTGCAAAGAATTATTTTTGTCTCCTTGACTTTCATGGATTGAAGATGTATTAAAGTCTGTTTCTACCACTGGTGTGTTATTGCTTATAATTACATTGTTGTATCTATTTAGAGAAAGGTGTTGTATTATGATAGGGTACATAATTGTTAGTAACTATTAAAGCCTCACTGTGTTTTGTAGTTGTATACACAGTAGCATTGTAAAGTTCTCCTTTTTGTTTGTCTTGGTTTAAATTTCACAACAATAAATTTCAAGGCTTTGTTTTCTTTTTCTTTAAATTTATCTGGTTTAGGGGCGCCTGAGTGGCTCAGTCCTTAAGTGGCTGCCTTCAGCTCAGGTCATGATCCTGGAGTCCCTGGATCTAGTCCCACATCAGGCTTCCTGCTCCGCGGGAAGCCTGCTTCTCCCTCCCTCACTACCCTTGCTTGTGTTCCCTCTCTAGCTGTGTTTCTCTCTGTCAAATAAATAAAATCTTTTAAAAAAATTATCTGGTATATTTTTTTCCATCTTTTTACTTTTAATCTTTCTAAACCTTTTTGTTTTAGTATGTATCTTGCAAAGGACGTAGTTCTGAATTTTCCTGTTAGTCAACTGAAAGTCTAGGTGTTTCTTATAGCCAAGTGAAGCTTATTTGTATGGATGGATAGAAATGATGTACTTCATCTCAGTTTTATCATATTTTCATTATACACATATGTATTGTCTTTTTTCTATCATTTTATCTCTCTCTTTTAAGTTGGCAGATCTTCTATTTATTTCAATAGGTTATTTAAACATTTTGAAATATATTTATAAAAATATGACATTTTGGGGGGGGCTCCTAGATGGCTCAGTCATTAAGCATCTGCCTTCAGCTCAGGTCATGATCCCAGGTTCCTGGGATGGAGCCTCGCATCAAGCTCCCTGCTCAGCAAGAAGTCTGCTTCTCCCTCTCCTACTTCCCCTGCTTGTGTTCCCTCTCTTGCTGTGTCTCTCTCTGTCAAATAAATAAATAAAATATTTTTTAAAAATGACATTTTTGTCCTAAGGGTCACATTTATTGTAATATCTTTATTGTAATATCATTAGTTCTTTCTTTTTTCCCATCCTGTCTTCGTTCACTGCTGTGAGCAATAATTAACTCATCAACTCAATCTTTCCCTTCCCTCTCATTCATTCATCACCCAATCTAATGCATAAGTGAGCTTAATCTACTTTTCATAGAGTTTCTCCAATTTTCCATCATTTAAAAAAGTTATGTAGGATATATATTATCAGAGAATATTTTATTATAGTGTATCTACAGTACATATTATACAATATAAACCATACAGTATATACATTTCCAGAGTACATATCATTACATACTATCTCATATTCATCATTTTATTTTTAAGGAAAAGTATATACTGACTGGTTATTAGAAGTCCTTATATTAATACCTCTGCAGTCTTTGGTTGTCTCAATTTATTTAGAAGTAAATTCCTTCATATGGGCTTATGAGAAAAATACTCCTTAACTTCTTGCATGTTCATTGTATATCTTCATA
This sequence comes from Spilogale gracilis, assembly GCA_004023965.1. Lineage (NCBI taxonomy): Eukaryota > Metazoa > Chordata > Mammalia > Carnivora > Mephitidae > Spilogale > Spilogale gracilis. The sequence continues at coordinate 73,483 of PITA01008929.1, read as the reverse complement.
TTTGAAGGTCCTTCTCTTTTTGGATACCTCAATATGTTACTTCACTGTCTTCTGGTGAAATTTTTGCTCTTGAAAAATCTAATCTAAATCTGTCCTTTTCTAAGTCATCTTTTCAGGTGACTTCTCCATTTTTTTTTTAAGACAGTTTCTCTGGTGTTGGCTGTTCTGAACACATTCATTCATTAAGACTTTTCAAAAAGTAAAAGTAAGTTTAAGTCTCCTTCACCTAAGTTCATCTTTTGAACTATAATTTTAACATTTTTGTTTGTTTCCTGACTTGAGGGTTTTTTTGTACTCCTACAGGAAAAGGATATTTAGAATATCTTTGCCACCTTCATAGCTCTGGTAATTATTCTTTTGTTGATATTACAAAGTACTCAACAATAGGATCATTTACCTTTTGTGATTGTCTCATCTTTTTTTCCTTATACCTCCTTTTTATGTGGCTCTTCTTTTTGTTATGCCCATAATATATTTTTTTATTCTATCTAGATTCTATCCCTAGCAATTTCTCCTCAATTATGTGGCTTTGTCCTAAAAGTAAACTTACATTATTAGTTTCAAAACAATCAAATGGAACTATACTACCTGGCTTAATTCAGCCTTTTCCTACCTAGTTTCTTTGCACCTGTGACTTGGAGCCTGCACCGCCAGTAACCTAGAGTTAGTAGTTCTCAAATGGAGTCTTTCATGCTTTCTACACTGGAAAGGAAACCCTCCTTTGGGGGAAGATAAATTTTCATGATTTATTGTTAGACTGTCTGTGTCTCAAAGTCATCAAAACTCCCTTTTCTCTTCACAATTCCTTCTGCTTAATTGCTCATACAACAATTTGGTCTAATATTGCTATTAGTGACATAGGCTTAAACACTATTATCTGTTACTTTATTTTATCACTTAGTTTACTATTTCTTCCACCTCCTATATTATGAAGCTCTTCTACCTAAATTTAAATTAAATATATTACTAGACTATGAAAACTCAGAAAATTAAAATATCTTCTTTTTATAACAATTTAAAACAAATTTCACTATATTTTTAAATAATATTTCATATTTTAATGGATTCTTAGAAATAATGCCAAGAAATGACAATCATGTGAAGCTGGGAAATATACGTCAAAAATAACTAATATGGAAAGATATTCAAAGCACTTCTAAGAAATTTTCAAAGAAGCAGTAGATAAAATTCATGGATTAAAAATAAACTATTTAGATTACCTAATTTTTTAGGCATGTTATTTTGCCTCATTAATACTTATCATAAAAACATGTGTTATTCTTTTTCACTAGTAAGGTTCTGTCTATAAAATTCAAAATAACCAATCATTTTCCAACCATCAGGCCATGTCCTGCTTTCAAGAAATCATTTAGTTCAGACTAAGCTAATTTCTAAACAATGTATTGAAAATAAATACATTCAAACCTCTCAGGACACTCTTATTATTTTCTCAAGAATCTATAAAATCCCATTACCTGTTAATAGAGTTTGATGTAGACTGAAGAAAAATAAGTGTAAAACAAATCACTTAGTGATGAGATCTCAAACTGAGCCACTTATTGATTATTAACTTCTGTTTACCATACATGATGTTTAATTATGCTAATTTCACCCTATTTATTTGGTGAAAAGTATTTGAATGCTAACACCTGAAATGATAGAATGATAATATTCTATTTCCTTGAAAATAAGTGCTATTCTTTTGCAACATGAGTAATGCTTAAATTGAAAAACAATGTATTTTTCTACATATATCAGTATCTATGAGATATATAAAAATGGCACATGGTTTCTTAGTTCATTCTAACAAAAAAAATGACCCTTTTTTGTTAAATCTTATTTTAAGCAAAAGTATCATATTTTTTTGTTTTGATGGTAAGTGATGGCCAGTTGAAATGATAAATGAATAGGAGCTAGTGCTCCTGTAGAAATATAAAAGAAATATAGTACTCAAACCTAAAAAAAAAAACCCATAAGCATGAAAATTTAGAATACATGAAAGAGATATTAGTATATACTTAATAGAGTAAAATATAAGACATTTTATGCAAGGATATGCTACTGAATCTGATATTAGCAATGAAATGGGTCATTTCCATAAAAATAAAAAAGAACACCATTTAATAAAAATCAGGAAGCTCTAATTCTAAAATAAATAAAACTTGCTTAAAAGTATCAGATTTTTTATTGATATTTATATCATAAAAGGATCTCTTCTAAGTTGCTTAAAAATAGCTGTAAAAACAAAAAATAAAAGAAAAATTAATGAGCTTAATAATTGAAAAGTACGACTAAGAGAAAGCCTGTTGAAAGTAGAAGCATTTTCTCCACCTTCCAAGCTTTGGGAGTGAGGTCATGATTCTAAATGTAAAAGCTAAAACTAAAACTCTCAGAAGAAAATCTAGGAGAAAATCTACATGCTACTATCACTCACAAATTGGTCCTCACCAAAATTAAAACTTCTGTCTTTTGTAAGACACTATTAAGATAATGAAAAGGTAAACTATAGACTTGGAGAATATATTCTCGATGTATACATCAGACAAAGGACTTTTATGCAAAAATATAAATGCTACAATCCAATCATAAAAGACAAAAGACCCAATTAAAATTGGCAAAAGACTTGAACAGAAACTTTACTAAAGAAGACATTAAAAAAAAAAAACCCATAACAATTGCATAGATGCTCAACCCCATTAATCATTAGGGAAATGCAAATTAAAACCACCAAAAGATACCACTACACACTCACTAGAATGACTAAAATTAAGAAGCTTGTCAATGCCAAAGGACAGAGCCTCTTTCATTTGATTCCTTATTCTAGCTTCTCAGTTTGGATCACTGAACTAACTGCTGCTTGAACCTCAGTATCTGGCACACAATTAAAGAGAGGAGCTATATGAGGAAATTCACTAGCTCATTAATAAAATTGAGCATGGATTTTCAAACATTAGTAATAGAGGGAAAACGTCAACCTTAGCTTCCTGCTCCCACTGTCATCCCTGCTAAATTGGATCTGAAATCTTTTATATAGTAACAAAACCAATGGATTTGCTTACAAATGAATGATAGATTTTCAAAAGGGAGAAAATCTTTGGGACATAAAATTATGAGATCTACCCAATTTTCCCAAGTGAAAACTTTCTCTCCATTGATCATCTTGAATGTTCTTCGTTTAGCTTTCTTAAAAAAGTCAGATTTCCACAAAGAGCGTCCCCAAATTCTACGCATTTAAAAACTAGATTGTCATAATCAATGGTCATAAGATCCTTAGGAAAGGCAACAGTCATTAAAAAAGAGTTCCCTACAAAGTCATGGTAATTGTTTATGAGGGAGAGACATTTTACTATATGAGTAACTTGCAAGCCTCTATATCCAGAATCCACAACTGTTTAGAAAATCATCTTGAATGTTCTTCGTTTAGCTTTCTTAAAAAAGTCAGATTTCCACAAAGAGTGTCCCCAAATTCTACGCATTTAAAAGCTAGATTGTCATAATCAATGGTCATAAGATCCTTAGGAAAGGCAATAGTCATTAAAAAAGAGTTCCCTACAAAGTCATGGTAATTGTTTATGAGGGAGAGACATTTTACTATATGAGTAACTTGCAAGCCTCTATATCCAGAATCCACAACTGTTTAGAAAATCACTAGAGTGAAACTCTTAAAAAACAAAACAACATAAAACCAAGTTTAAAGATTCATGAATCCATTAGACCATGTTTTTATCTTTTCTTGGCAAAAATAGGTATACCAAAGAAATGCATTTTGAATAAAGGTGCACCTGGAAAATTACTCAATGACTTGTGGGAGGCTGTTAGAAGTAAAGAAATCTGAACTAAATAATACATGAACATATGTAGTTGCCACTTTCTCCTTGATTTTATTTGAAAAAGTGCTTTGCAAATACTTACCAAATAAATGAAGAGCATACATTTAAATTCAAAAGGCAAATTTTAAAAAGACAGTTTCAAGATGATAATGTGTGGGAGTAATACCTTCATTTTTAATAATCAAGATGAGTTTCAATTGTTTTGTGCCCAATTTCATTGAGACAATTAATTTGTATAGAAAATTAATCCCATGCACATTGTAACTGAGGGAATGGAGAAGAAAGGATATGTGGCAGTTGCACAGCTTTTGCTTGTTTCTGGGGGAAAAAAACTAATCAAATTGACACACTGACTTTTAAAATATATTTTAATCAAGGGAATAGCTTCTCCTTCCAAAAGGCTCTGAAACAGACTAACCTTGTAACATTCTAACTTCTATATTTCCATTTATGAAAACTACCATAAACGTACATGTTGATTAGTTAAATGGATTTATAGGAGTAAGTGACCATTTCACCCCTAATTCATCATATGTTTTTATATCTATTGCCTTTTAAATCCTTCATCCTAAATACAGAGACACAAACACATTGACCTTTTCTTTAAAGTGAAAGAGTTGCTATTAATTCACTTTCTAGAGTTCTTGCAAATGGAACCAGAAATAAATTTTTCTTAATTGTTTGAGTTCACTGTAAAAACAAGAAAATAAAATTAAGTTTTTAAGAATTCAATTATATTGACATACATTTGAATTTTCTATTTTTCTACTGAAATCCAATTATCCCCTTAGTAATGGTTAACTACTAAACTCTGAATGACAAGATCTGAAAGGGAGTTGAGAGAAGTATGCACCAACACACCCTAATGTGTGGTTTCCGTGATGCTATAAACTCTTTTCCAGGGGACACAATTAATTCATTTCTTTGTTTACCATTGGAATTTAGTTCCAAAGCATCATAACCATAATAAAATCATAGATTCTCCTGGCTCTCAAACAAGGTCTTACCTTTTTGTAAGGTTACATGCATTAAAGACTATTTCTTGGAAGGATACAGGTATCATTTACTTTTTGAAAGTTCTCATTATGCCACTTCACTTTTAGGAAAGACCTGATTTAGTATCTGTTTTCAAGAACTGAAAGAAATGCAAAGAGGATTTTTGCCTATATATATATATATATATATATAAATATATATATTTACCTATAAATATATTTATTTATTTATTTATATATATATATGACATATACATAAAGGCAGAATATGGTTCATCATTTGTTCTGCACGGAGCTGTTAGAGAGGCAGCATGCACTTCCAGCAGTGAGTGACACCACCAAGTTCTCGCTCAGGAACTACACTCAGCATCTTCACTGCAAGCCTCCATAGCTTTGAAATATGTCTGTGAGCATTTGTGCTTTATCTTCATGTATTTTGTGCATGTGTTAGCAACATGTGTCCTAAAGAATCAGAAAAGCAAAAAAAAAAAAAAAAAAAAAAAAAAAAAAAAAAAAAAAAAAAAAAAAAAAAGAATCAGAAAAGCTTAAGAGAGGTTATTTTCGGGTATGGAACACTTACAAAATTTTTCATATAAGTCAAGGGAACTGTTTCTTTACTTATGCCATTTTGGCTTACAAAAGTTTTCACAGGAACATGATTTTTGAATAGCAGGGGAAATCTGTATTTGAGCCTGGCCCATCTACTTCTGAGGATTCTATTTGTTCTCACATATCATTATAAAATATTTGGTTTTGTGACTGATAATATTCCCAATTCAGCTGCATTTTTCAGTATAGTTTTTATTTTTCCCTGCAGAAAACCTTGTCATTCTATTTCACCAATGCACACTATTCACACTATTTCACAATATCTTTATTTACCATTTGCACATTTTTTTTTGCTTAATATACTTTTATTCTTTATTCTGTCAGCATTGTCACAAATAAACAATAGCCCAGCATACCTAAATTTGACAATGACCACTGGCTTTGTGTCTTGCCTATTTGTTTTCTTTTATCCTTTTCCAAAGCCTTTCTTCTTATTATTTCATGCTTTAGAACACACTACCTTCACCCCTTCTCTTACAGACTATGCTTCACAGAGAACTTTTTTCCCTTCTAGAATTCGTCTCAAACACAACTTACTCAGTGCTCAACTTTGTACTAACAGACTGAAAAGCCAAATTTTTTACTCTCCTACATCAAAATGATTCTGAATATGGGTATTGTCAACCATAGTACGTAAGCACCCTTTCCCTGCCCTCTTGATAGCTGAACCTAATTTGCTATAGGTCTCTTCCATCTTATTCAACCACACATTGTCCAATGTAATAAAATGTCTAATTTGCCAATAGTTTCCTGTTTCCAAGTCACCTTACATAAAAAATTATTTACCAAACAAATTATTTTCACAGACAAAATTACATTTTTAAAAAATATATATAATAATTTACTCCACCATACTTCATTCACATTTGAACTTGTAGCACATTTTGGAAAGCTACATGAACTCTTTCAGAATTATAAAGAATTGGGTAATCTGAAACAACAGGATTAGTTCACCATTAGGATATTCAAGGTATTCAAATGACCATGTGAAGCAACATATTTTAGAATAACATATGCACATATAACAGAGAGTTTAGTACAGATCTACTTAAATTTCCTGAAGTTCTTTCTTAGAACCTTGCTTAATTCTACCATCGCTCCATCATTTTATATAACAGAAGGCTGCTGCCGGACTTGGGGGTTAGTATTTTAACTATGCAACAATTTGTAAGTTTTCTTAGAGATTAAATTTCTCTCTTTTTTTCCCCATTTGTCTCTATTTACTTTTATTATTCTTCTACCTTACAGTGTGATTTAATACTGAGGAATTTATTGCACTATTTCACTCTCCCCAATCAAGTAAAATCATTTAAGAGGCACCTGGGTGGCTCAGCCAATTGGGTGGCGGACTTGATTTCAGCTGGGGTCATGGTCATGAGACCATGCTAAGTATGGACTCTGCTTAAGAGTCTCATTCTCCCTCTCCCTCTGCACCTTCCCCTGTACTCTCTCAATAAAAAGAAGATGTAATAGGTCTGACATGAATTCCTGATAGCATCTGAAACACTTCCATTGCTCCTCATGCACTGCTGGGGAGCCCAGCCCATTTTGTTAATTTAAATCAAATACCTTGGCCAACTGACAGTAAGGGAAGACAAAAAGCTTTCTGGGAGGAGGAGAAAAGAGCTGGCAAATATTTTGAACAGGACTATTATATACAGGGGCATGACTGGGTTTGATGCATTTAAAATAGAGTAGAAAACTTTCTCTAGCTCCCAACTTCCCTACCTCCTCAACAGTTCTGATGCAGTAAGGGTAAAGTTCTTTCTTTATTTTATATTTCAAATATAAGGTAATTGAATCTTGGCACTATCTATCTGATGGATTTTATTGTTGTTCAGATCAGTGATCAGTTGACTCTGGGAGCATGCTAAAAGAAGAGCTGTTTGGTCATTTTCAGTCTTTGATCCAAATTATTCCAGTTGAATAAATTTAATGATTTTTTTCACCCATGGCTGATTAAGTGAGTTGAATTGATCTGAACATTTTTTACTCTCATCCTCACTCTTATATATGCCACATGATTGCTCTATCTCTTTTTCCAATGGATGGGCAGTTGGCTTTTTCCTTTGAAGTCCACTTAGCTTTGTTTTTGTTTTGGACCAACCTAAGACAGGGATTACTGACACTAATTTTTTTGTTCTTGAAGTAAAGACTTCAAAGGGAATCATGGCTGCCAATTCTTCAGTGCTCTGACAGGTTTCAACACACAGCGCCAACATGACAACAATTTGTTGCAGTTGGGGGGGGGATAGCCAACACTCAGTGGGGAATGAATTATTTTACTTTTTGTGCATACTCATGTCACCTAACATGGTTAGTGTCAGGATCTGACTTTTTGCCAGACCATTTATTTGCCTGTCAGGCTGAAGAATTGCTGAATATATTTGAAGAATGTGAACAGAATGAGATGATGGCCTTTACTCCTAGGCAGCTGGTCTAGCATAGAGATCAGCAACATACTTCCCCTAAAGGTCTGACTGAGCAGTTACCTGCAGTAATGGTCAAGAGAAAACAAGGGAAATAAAGAGGAGATCACAGGAGAGTACTAAAGGAAGGGTACTAAAGGAAGATGTAAATATTGGCAAATGGTGATGCTATCAATACCAGTACCTCTCTCCAGGTAGAATACATTTCCCCCTTGAATCCTTTCAAGATTCACTTGAAAGTGTAGTAATCTATACAAGCTGTCTTTAACATCTCAACTCTATCTATCCATTTTAATCTTGTCCATTTAATATCATTTAACTTAAAATGTTTTGAAGTTCATTAATGAACTTTTAATATTTGAAGCCTTTCTACATACTTTTCTCCCTGTTTGGGTATCTTAACCCTGCTTGCTGACTGGCTAATTTCTAAGCTAAAACCTTTCTATCTGGTCTCTCCTCTAGGAAGACTTAGCCTTCTCCTCGTCTGTCCAGGGCAAGAACATTCTGCTTATATATGTGCTATAGTGCTTACCATACAGGACTGTAAGGATATACTTGTGGGTTTATTCTCTTACTAGTACAGAATTCCTAATGACACACTTAAACTTAAATTTTTTTTATCACTCACTAAATGTTTGATTTATAATAGACTCTGAAAAAAAGCTGTTTTGCACATAGGTAAGCTCTTAAAACAAGCATGCAAAAATAAAAGTGATAAACTAGATAAAGTACTGGTATATTTTTTTGTTTTTTTCTTTACTAATAATATTAGTAAGACTAATGGTATTTTTCTTTTTTTTTCTTTACTAATAATATTAATAAGACTAATAGCTACCATCTAGTGCATGCATACCATATACAAAATCCCACACTAAGTTCTTTATAGTCTTCATAAATTAATTGGAATTTCACCAGAAGCCTATGAGGTTCTATTATTTATGTCACTGATAGGTGATATAACAAAATTTTGAGAGGTGAGATATATTTTCAGGTCACACATTACTAAAGTGGCTGAATTGGATTCGCTTCCAGGTCCTCTTTGTACAGAGATTATGCCCTTACCCACTATTCTAGGTTGACTTTGTTTTTACTTCTCTTATTGATATTATATATATTCGAGAAAATAAACCCATTTAACAACGCCTGGTACTTGTTTTATCTAATCAATTTAGATATTTTAAATTAAAAGATTGGTACTCCCAGTCAAGATGGTATTACCTTCTTTCCCTCTCAGGACTCATTGCAATGATAAGGAATAGAAAGGCATAATCTCAGAATAATGGGAACAAAGGAAGAAGGCCAGCTGAGGCAAGCAAGTTCAGTATTTTTCCCTAGAATTTAAAAAAGTAGAAAATAAATACTGATCAAAAAAGCAGAGTAAAAAAGCAACTTCTCAGAACACCCACAGAGAAGAGAACAACCAAGTGCAGACCTCACTAATCAAATCCTTGAAAGATGTGGAACTTGAAAATCCTTGTACTTGGAAAACAGGAGGGAAAGGTAATGTGGAAAATAGGAAGCTTAACTGATAGTCTTCAATGGAGACTTTACTTTCTCTCTACTACCAGGAAAAAAAATAAGCTATGGCTTGGTGTTTACACTGCAGGTTAAAAAGAAAAAAGATGCTTCTTGAAACAAGTAGAAGAGTAGAATTAGGTCAAGTAATATGGCTTTGGCATCCAAATTATTTGGAGGGAATCCAAGTACCATCATACCTCAAACAAATATTCCAGTCAACAAGGATTTACATACATAAATCTCAGGGTTATTGATTTCATTTCTAAGTATGAATAGAAAAAAAAAACCCTCATTTGATTAAATCTTGAACATGGCAGAGCATGTTTAAAGTTAAAAAAAAAAGCGAGTGATCACAGATGCAAAAGGAGGAAAATATGTAAAAAATAATTTGAGTGAAAACAATTTTAAATTAGGATTTTTAAAAAGATTGACTAGCTAGTGCAGCCATAAATTAAGATAAGGAGAGCAAAGAAAAATTGAGAAAAACCTCTAAGTAACTCACTATAATTACAAAAACAATATTCATATAAGAATTGTTCAATGATCAAGTCAAAAAAATGTCTTCCCAAAATGCAGAACAAAATATACATTAAAATATTTTTAAAACATGTAATTCAATGGGTTCCATAACTGATACTTTGAATTCTAAAAAGAGAGAATGCAGATAAAGAAATATTTTAACATAAAAACAATAATAGGGACTATGACCAAAATTTAAAGAAAAACAGTAGTCTTCTAAGTAAAACTACCCACAGTAATTAGCACATGAAATGAAAATCACCATACTTAAAAACCTCAATGTGAAATCTCTGAACACAAAGAAAAACTATAAGGCACTAAAATCTACAGAAAAGAAGAAAAATGGTCACATACAAAAAAAAAAAAAAAAAAAAAAAAAAAAAAAAAAAAAAAAAAAAAAAAAAAAAAAAAAAAAAAAAAAAAAAAAAAAAAAAAAAAAAAAAAAAAAAAAA